>CM033641.1:299185183-299209629 GCA_019512145.1 Engystomops pustulosus | reverse complement strand
GAGCGGGCGCTGTATTACACGCCGGGCCCATTGAGCAGGCGCTGTATTTTCAGTACATACACAGTGAGGCCGGGGGTGTCCTTCTGCTTCTCCATTGGTCGCTGCTACTGAAGGACCTGTAGTTGGTTTAGGGTTCTGAATCGTCCTTTTAAGTGCAAAGGTTTCGTATCCTATAAGTAAATGTAAAGTTCCATTTAGAAAGTGTCAGGATTTTGGTGATCAGTCATTATTGTCAATGTATGGAATGAATCCCAGAGGGTCACTGGAGGCAGATACTACTCGCCCACAGATTGTTATAGAGCATACAGACCCCGTATGTCACGGCTAAATGCATTTTTTATTTCTTTTTTTTTTTTTCTTCTCTCTTGCATCTCGCACCATGAACCTTACTTTACCATAGGCAGAGACTGTCTAACCTGCTGTACACAGCGCTCTGGTACCGGTGCCAGTCTGGATTCTGTAGAAGCACTTACTACTTGTTTTGTACATTCATTGTTGTGTCTTATTTATCTTTATTTTCTGGGTTCTACCTTGTATAAATATAGTAAATAAAAGATTTTACATGATTTTCTCTGGCTGTATTGTGATGCTGTTTACGTGATGATGAATCTTTCTTTATAGAAGATCTCCAGCAAAGAGCCAAGATGAAAGCGTGCACTTGCTGTCGGCTTTTTACCGATCGAATGGTTAACATGCATGCTAGTGTTTACTGCAAAATGCCCACCTTGTACAGAGAGGGCACGAATGTAAGGGATAAAAATTTATGATCAAAAAGCATTGCCCTCCTTCCTTTTTCATGGATGCAATGTTAAAGGAAACCTACCATTTGCTTTGATTCATTATGAAGTAAACATACCTTGAGAATAGCATAAAAACACAGTTGTTTGTGGTGCACAGTTTGCCCCTTAAGGAGCTACTCACGGTATAAGACCGGTCCACACAGTCTTTTAAAAAGTCCACAAAATATACCTTGAGAATGCTGTAGCGACACTGATGCAGAAACATATCTTGTTTAATCCCTGAACTGAGAGTAGTGTTGCTCAAACATTTATAAAATTCAGGACCTTGGGAAAGTTGGGTGCCTACATAAACACATTACACGGAGCTTGAATTGTCTAGACAGGACTAATCAAAGCGAACTGGATGTCTCGTACACAGCAGATGGGGTGGAGAAAGAGTAGCCATTGATTAATTCTGCCTGTCAGGGACAATGCGGTGATTACATCATTCTCTGGAGCAGTGCATAATTGGGGTAACAGGAGAAGCACCAGGGCAGACACAGACGCGACAGAGCCTCATTATCATAATTTTATAGTCTTTTCAGCAAAACCGCTCAGCTCAGGGATTAGACAGGATATGTTTATGCATCAGTGTAGCTACAGTATTCTTAAGGTATGTTTGGTTTACAATGCATGGAAACAAATGGTAGATTTCCTTTAAATATATATCAGTTCGTAAAATTTGTACAATCACACGGACTCCTGCATATTAAATTTTACTTGCACTGCCCTGTTTTCTTGTTCATGATTGACAGGTCTCACTGATAGGACATGTTGCTGTGTAGAACATTGAGAGAGAGCTCTGTTACATCATTGGGCACCTTATGTCATGTGACCAGGGTGAGGTCCTGTACCCTGTTACATTTGCAACATCTACCTCGTGTATCTGATCACATGAAATCACAGCAGCCTCCATGGAGGAAGGGGAGGTGTAGATGTCCATGGAGGCTGCTGTGATTTCATGTGATCAGATACATACATGCGGTAGATGTTGCAAATGTAACTTGTTAAGGATCTTACATGGCATCGCCCTAGTCACATGACATTAGGTGTTGAATGCTGAGAAGAGGCATTGACATGGAGAGAAGTAGATAGGAGGGGCTGTCCAAGCAGGACACGCCCGCTCTGATGCCAGGTAATATAACATAAAGTTGGTTTATGGGGATGTAAAGAAAACCATTTTTAGCTAAAAGAAGGGGGTCTGTTATATAAATGGTTCTGTGGGAACCTGTCACTTGCTTTATTTATGTAAATTTGGTGACGCATTCCCTTTAAATATTTGCTAATGTCAGTATCTCATTGACTGGTTGAAGAGCTTCTCTGTTTCAGCGGGAGGTTTTTTATGTCAATTATTTATAATTGTTTTCAAAGAACCAAACAGACATACAATATCAGTGCAGATCAGCAACTGTTTTCACATCAAGATCATTTCACTTTGTATTTAAAGCAGACGACAATTGGAGCACAAATAAAACAAACCCTCATACAGCTATGGCAACAGAAAAATAACAGTTATGGCCTAAAAGAGGAGGTGAGCCCAAAAAAACAGAAACGCAAAAACAGAAAAGTGCTATGGCTGCAAACAAGATCACTATCATCAAGGGGAATCGCCAGACTGCAGTCCCAGGCCCGGCCACTAGATGGGGCCCGAGCTGCAGTCTGACTCCTGGCCCTAAATGGACTCAGGCAGTGATTTTACCTCTACCTGTATCCTTTGTGTGACCCAGGCGCCGCTGACCTTGCTTACTCAACAGCGTTTATTTCAGAGAGGTGTGAATACCTGCTGGGAGTACAGGCAGGTGAGTAAGGCCTAGTTATATAAAGATCATTGGAGAGATCCTTGTACTGTCCGTTCAGGTATTTGTACATTGTAATGAGGTCTCCCCTCAGTCGTCTTTTATCTAAACTGAATAATCCCAAATTTTGTAATCTGTCATTGTATTCTAGTCCCTCCATTCCCCTAATAATCTTGGTTGCTCTCCTCTGCACCCGTTCCAGCTCTATTATATCCTTTTTATACACCGGTGCCCAAAACTGTACACAATATTCCATGTGTGGTCTGACCAGGGATTTGTATAAGGGCAGAACTATGTCTTTATCATGAGAATCTATTCCTCTCTTGATCCCATAGTTTTAGTCGCTTTAGCAGCAGCCGGCTGGCCCTGGTCACTAAAATTAAGTTTACCATCCACCAATACGCCCACCTTCCCAGTAACCTTGTAGTACGTAAGAGGTGACCATCCCTTAAAAAATACTGCCAACTCTACTATCTCCCCACTGGTTGAACTTCTCGTGGCACGAAGTTTGTCCACTTTTTATAAGTGTGACAAACCTCTATTCAGTCAGAATCAGCCGTTCAGGAAAGAGCACTGTGGATGACCACAAGACCCAGCAACCCCAGACAGCGTGCACAAAAAACATGTTGGCCGAAAAGAGTACCCAAAAAAAGAACAAAATATGCTATGGCTGCAAACAAGAGCCTCATCAAGGGCATCCCAGACTGAGTCCCAGCCCGGCCACTCTAGATAGGGGGCCCAGCGCAGTTGACTCCTGGCCATAAATGGACTCAGGCTGACTTTTACCTCCCCCGTATCCGTTGTGGAACCCAGGGCCGTTGACTGCTTAGTCAACACGTTTATGTCAGAGAGGTGTGAACCGCTGGAGTACAGGCGTGAGTAAGGCCTGGATTAAAGATCTTTGGAGAGATCCTTGTACTGGTCGTTCAGTATTGCTAACATTGTAATGAGGTCCCTCCCCTCAGTCGCTTTTTTCGAAACTGACGATCCCATTTTGTAATCTCAGTGTATCTAGTTCCCCCATCCCCTAATAGCGGGTGCTCATCCTGCTGCAAAACCCGTTCCACTTCAGCTACATATCCTTTAGACACGCGGGGCCAAAACGTACACATATTCCATGGTGGGCGACCAGGGATTTGTAATAAGGGCAAAACTAGTGTCAATCATGGAAAGTCATTCCCCTCGTGGATCCCAGTGTTAGGGTCGCTTTAAGCATACCGCCGGGCCTGGTCACTAAAAGTTACGTTCACATCCACCAATACCCCAAGTCCTTTTTTTTTTTTTTTTTTTTGATTCCTTCGTTTTTAAAAATAAAACCAATAAGGGGAGAGTTAAACACAATACAGGGGGCGGGCCAACACCCAAGTGCAGAAACGGTGCAGGTGACGACCGTCACCGCAGCAAACCAAGGGCCCTTAGTCCCGCCCACATGGTGTAGGGCCGGTGCCTTGGCGTGGCAAACTGGTTTGGAAAAGAAATTGTAAAACAACAGCCCCAGGTATGGTGGTGCTTTTATTTTGGAGAACATTCGCCCAGTTAATACTCTGATGGCCTCCCTGAGGGTCCATTCACATGGGGTAATGCCCTATGGCCCCCGTGTGCTGGAGGAGGATGGGTGACTCCCTCCTCCCTCCTAGAAATATGGGCCCCTGCCGCCAACAACGCCAAAAGATAGAGCATGCTCTATCTTATTGCGGTGTGCGCCCTGAGCTGGTGGCAACCGTATCTGCCGCCGTGCTGCATGCTATTGCCGTCTATGGGGACGTACATGCGGCCGCATGTACGTCCCCCCAAAGGCGGCCATTTGAATGTGCCCTTAGCTGTTGAAAATTTTCCTTCCTAAAGTCCTGAGTTCCTTTTGCCCCTCTTCCTAAAGTCACGCTGAAGAATAATTCATAGTGCAGGATGTTGGGGTCAGTATTACTTAGGTGACCCTTAATACCCTTGATATCCTGTGTCAGGGCAAGATAAGGTCCAGGAGGTGGAGACAAAAAGTTTTGTCAGTTGGGGTACCCAAAATTTCTAGTGGCAGCCCTGGCTGCAAGGGGTTATTGATTGTGTAGAAGACGCATCCTTCCTCCTCAAAAGATGTCACTGTACACACTGCACAGCTGATTTGGATGGAAAGCACATAATGTACACTACTCAAAACCGCCGGGTCTGAACATTACCAAGTGGACAGAAGCCTCCTGTATAACTGCACATGCGTACAATGATGAAATGCTGCAGGGCGTGCTTAGACTTGTAGTTCTCACGTGCGCATGCGCAGTAAAAAGTTTCTAAAAACGTCAGTTGACTTGTCAAAATGAAAGCTGCTTCTTCCACTACCAAGGCAACCACTCCCTTGTCCAATCAGCAGGTCTGGCTGCCCCGTAACCAATCAGAGTAGCGCTGGGCGGGGCTGTCAGTGGCCGGGCAGTTTGAGCCATGGCGGCGGCGGGGCCGCGCGCTCTCCTCCTGTTCTCCGATGACTCGGTGGAGGCTCAGTACCGGGACGGCGCCCGCCTCCGTCTGTCTGCGTGCGGGAGTGAGTTCATGTATGAGCGGCCCCAGCCCGGAGCTCACCCGGCGCGGAGCAAGGAGCGGGCGCGGCACAGGACGGAGTATGCGACCAGCAGCTGCCGGGTGAGAGCCGCCGTGTTATACTGCTCCTCCTGCTCTGTATAAATAAAGCTGATTGTAGAGAGCGCTGTATAGCATGGTCACCCGCTACCAGCACCTCTATACATGCAGCTGTAGGGATGTGTTCACATGGAGCGTTTTATACAGACCATGGAAAATGACTCCTGATCCCCCAGCAAGTAATGAGTGAGGACCAATCCTTTATACTATGGCTAGATCCTGAAAGCCTCCGTATTGGATGAAGGGAAAGTTACCCCAATAGAGAAGATCCTAAATATCTCAGCACCCCATTGCTCAGATCTGTAATATGTGGTCCTCCATAGTTTGGATCCAGCACCAGGGACAGCACATCACAGAGCTGTGCATTACAGTTGTAGTTCACAAGTTATAAAGAAAGTTACAACAACCAGGAAGGTTCCCTGTGATGCACAGCTATGTGACGTGTTATCCGTGGTTCTGGATCCAATCGTTATGAACCCATATGCGCAATGGTGTAACTATGAGTGGCAGGGCCCCATAGCAGGCTTCTGAATGGGGCCCCCCTTCCCATTTCAAAAATATACTTATTTCTATACTCACTTGTGTGAGTTACACACCATACATTGTATACATACACATACAGAATATATACATCACATATATGTACAATGTGAAGCATAATATGTATATAATGGTGCACATCCTCCACTTTTTAGTGTTTCAGGTCAGATGATGGGGCCCCTGACACTGTGGGCCCCATAGCAGCTGCTATGACTGCTAAGGCTACATTCACACGGACGTATGAAAACGGCCGTATCTGTACCGTACCGTACCGTTTTTTTACGGATTACATACGGCCACATTCATTTCAATGGACAATACGTCTGACCATTTATATTGCCGTTGTTAACTCCGTTCCGTACCGTACCGTATACTGGCCGTATAAAAATATAGAGCATGTCCTATTTTCTCCCGTATTTCAGTTCCGTATGCCCTAGAAGTCTATGGGGACGTATAAAATACGGGTTACATACGGGTTACATACGTGCTGCATACGGATGAAAAACGTCACGTATATACGGCCCGTAAATACGGGACTGGAGAAATCATACGGTCGTGTGAATGTAGCCTACACTGTAGTTACGCCCCTGCACATGTGGATCTATGGAGAGCCTCTGTGCTGATAACTTTTGAACCACACGAGATATTACAGATCTGATTGTGACAATCGTTTTCGGAGAGACTTGATGCTAAGTGACCACTCTCATATCTTGCCCTTATCCAATATGGCGGCCGTGTTCTGCGCCCAAAAGACGCCTCTGCCCATTACTTTCTGATGTATCGGATATGGAATTTCTCCTTTCATTTCTGAAATAAAACTCTGAAACTTTTGAACATTTCCCCTTATTTTTGGGTATTTACTTTAGCTGTTTGATGGTGCCCTACATGATCCATAGCCTCAATGCTCTGGTCACACTGTTGTCATTGCCCTTAAAGGGGTTGGCCAATGTTTTGTCAATACAGCGTAGTGTTAAAAAAAAAAAAAAAACCTCTTCTACACCTGAAACACGTTCTTAAACTCTACCCCTAGGACCCACATATTGGGGGCTGACGTTGTCCTGCTAGCTTATTAAATGTCTTGCCTTTGATGTTGTTACTTTTCTGTAGAGTTTATTTGTATTTTTTCTTTTCCTTAGGAGCAAGTGCTTGTAGAGTTTATTTGTATTTTTTCTTTTCCTTAGGAGCAAGTGCTTCAGGCATTAAACTTTCGGAACACCTTTTCCTGCCGCCCATTCCTCCCGTCAAGTCTTGTAGCTCCGGATAAGGTTGTGGTAGGTCCTGCTGTGATGTCCTGTCCTGTGTGTGGTCACTTCACATGCGCTTGTCTGGGATGCGTTCAATTTTAACCCCTTAAAGGAAACCTACCATTTGATTTGATGCATTATGAAGCAAACATACCTTGAGAACGCTGTAGCTACACTGATGCAGGATCATATGTTGGTTATTCCCTGAGCTGAGTGGCTTTTCCGATAAAACAGATATAACATTATGATAATGAGGCTCTGTCGCTTCTATGGCTCCTTCAGCGCTACTCCTAGCATGTGAGTTTTTCTCTGCATGAGAGAATGTAATGATGATGTAATCCCTGCATTGTGCCTGAAGGCAGAATAATCAATTGCTGCACCATCCCCAACTGCTGTGTATGAGTGATCCAGCTCAGGTTGATTAGTCATGTCTTGACTAACCTCCAGTTGTAATTACAAGCTCCCGCATGTAATATGTTTATCTTTGCAGCCATGCTGATCCAGCTTTCCCAAGGTCCTCAATGTTAGAATAGTTTTTTTCAGCAAAACCACTCAGCTCAGGTATTGAACAAGATATGATCCTGCATCAGTGTAGCTACAGCATTCTCAAGGTATGTTTGCTTCTTAACGCATCAAATCATATGGTAGGTTTCCTTTAACGACTTGGTCCTTTTTTGTCTTTTTGTTTCCATTTTTCATTCCTCTCCCATTGAATCGCGCGTGAAAAATGCGCCGAAAACGCTAACAACACGCGCGTGAAAAACGCAAAAACGCTAATTACTCCAAGTTAACGACTTGGTCCTTTTTTGTCTTTTTGTTTCCATTTTTCATTCCCCATCTTCAAAAATCCATAACTTTTTTTATTTTTATTTTTCCATGTACAGAGCTGTGTGAGGGCTTGTTTCCTGCCAAACAAATATTCCATGCCGGGTACTGTGAAGCAGGAAAAAAAATTCTAATGCAGTGAAAACACACATTTTCTCCATTATCTTGGGGGCTTGGTTTTTACAGGTTTCTCTCAGCGCTCCATATGAAACATCTCCATTATTATTTGGGTCGTTCCGATTACAGTCATATTACATTTATATAAGTTTTAATTCTTTTTTAAAAAATTAAAACCTGTACAAAAAAAACAAATAGTCTTTGTTTTGCCAGTTTGCGGTGCTAATGATTTTTTATACTTCGATACATGGAGATTTGTGAGGTGTCATCTTTTGCGGGGTGAGCTGACGTTTTCTTTGCTCCAACTTTAGGGAATGTGCGATCTTTTGATCGCTTTTAATAAAAAATTTTCTATAGTTCAAAATGGCAAAAAAAGGCCCTTTGGACGTCCGGGCACCATATTCCATTACTGGCTTCAACACTGGGAATAGCCATTATTATATATTGATAGATAGGACATTTTGGGGCACAGCGATACCTAACATTTAAAGTTTTTAGGTATTTTTTTTTTTACTATTTTTACGCACCCCCTAGGTTTTCTGATCCTCCCTTTATTGTAGTTTATTATGGCTGTTCTTGATGACAGGTTCCCTTTAAAGGGCTTGTACCAAATTAGCATAGTTTCCCTTATCCCCAAGATGGGTATAACAAGCTGATCAGTGAGGTTCTGAATGCTGTGAGAATGGATCACCAATGATCAGGAATGGGGGCCCATTCTCACTAATTGATGGAGCGGTAAGTCACACATGTCCTGCCGTTCCTTCCAGGAGTTGCTGGACACAGCGCTCAGATATAGTATTGGAGATAGCGGAGCTCTGTGCTATGCAACTTGTGACACTCCTATAAATTGATTGGATCAGTAGGGCACAAGCTGCGCCTTTTAGCGAGACCAGGACCCTCATGCTCTGAATCGGTGGGGGTCCCAGCTGTTGGACGCTCACCAATCACATTGTTATCTCCTATTTTGTGGGTGTTTTCACTGACTGATAGGAGTCATGATGCTGGTGATGAGGCATGAGAACAGGAGGAGTGTCTGAGAGCTGGATATCCAGGATAATGGGCTCTCCTGTGATGACGGACACTGATGCACAGGAGCTTGTGATTTCCCTTCACATTAAATAATGTTCTCATTACATGTCATCATCATTAATCAAAGCCACAAACCCTCTGCAGCTCAGCTCCTGGGCTACTCTATGTTATGTGTAGAGACAGCGCCACCCATGTCGGTAGGCTGTGTGTAGTATTGCAACTCAACCTCATTCAACTCAATTTGGTTGGATGCATAAAGTGATGTTTTATCTTCCTCTCTCGTCAGACTCTCTTGGCGGAGATCTCTGAAGTTACGTGGCCCGCCGTGGAGGATGGAGCCGGTTGTGTGACACGCCTGGAGGACGGCAGTGTAAGAGTTTCCTCACTGGATGCACATGCTCATTTCTACATGAATGCTCTACAGAGAGAAATCACCGTGAAGTTTTTATGTCAGCTCAGCAGCGCCCCCTGTCCTGCAGAAACGCCAACCCACAAACAGAATGCTGAGGTCACAGCTGCAGGGGTCATAGCCACAAGAAACCAGAACAGGTCAAAATACTCATCCTCTGCCCTGCAAGAGGAGTCCCGGTCATGTCTGACCAAGCATTCCCTGCAGTACACCTGGCTGCTGCAGCGCTTCTCTGTAGCCGACTGTCCTCAGGCCTTTCACTACCCGATGGGATTAGCTCTTCAGCATCACAGAGACTCCCAAGGTGATATAACGCAATCTGTGGACACAGAAGACATCACAACCAGCTCTGATGAAGGTAGAAGAGTATCTGCATTACCAAGAGCACTACCCCTCACCTGTACTGCCACACACCTGCACAGGTAACACCTCACCCCCCGCACATGGCAGAGCGGATACATAGCAGGGCTCAGATAGCGCGACTAGGGGGTACCTTGTTGGGTCTGACTTAACGGACCCTCCAGTTTTCGTGACTAAATGGAGCACTGGGACCAGGCATGTGTACTTCTCCATCCATTGGACCAGGGATAGCAGAGGGCATTGTCATACAGGACAAATGCTCAACCTGACTCCCAATCATTTGTGGCAACGGGACCCTATTCTTGTTATTGGTGAGAGTTATAGTAGATAGACCCCCGAGGATCAGCAAGTTATTTCCTACTTTGTGGATATTGAAAGGCCTGGGTTTCATTTCTCCTTCAGAATTTTCTTGACTCCTGGACCAATTCTGTTTCTATATAGAGGACTTCCATGTACAGGTACCCACTCATGAGTCTATAGCAAAGGGGTCAGCGCCCTTTTCTTAGGATCCTGGAACAAGACCATCCTCCTTAATGTTAACATATGGTTAGAAAGTCATCCATGAATCTCAAGGAGCGAGACATTCAGAAACGTCTCAATAGCATAAGAAATTCTTATGACGGACGATCTGGAGACTATTCGACACCTGTCCCCAAACCTGTGACTGTCACTCACTTTTACATAAAGTGATTTATTCAGAAGACAATTATTACTAATATGACCTATGGACGTATGTGACGGGATAACATTAGACCAGATCTGGTTATCAGAGATAAGTGGCCAACAACTATGTTAAAGAGGTTGTTATGGATTAGAAAAAAACATGGCCGGCTTTACCAAAAAAAGGGCTGTGCCTGTCTACAGGTTTATTGAGACATTACAGGTGGGATCCATAGTTGGATGTGCATGCTGGGTCCCATCAAGTGTTCATGGCAGTAAGAGCGGATCAGCCTCTGCTAGCTGTCATTCAGAACATCTTGTGCAGCAGATGTAGGTTCTGTAGGGAATTTTAGGGATGTCGTGACCATTGTGTAGCACATCTGTCATATAGCGTATACTATAGATAAGCAGGTTAGCAAAGGGGCTTTAAAGGATTTATTCCATAAATACTTGACAGAGGGCAATAATAGACCCATCTCTAACTAAAGCCCCAAGGCTCAATATTCCTTCAGCTATGGAGGAAACAGCATAGAAATCTATCTCGCTGTGTAATGTTGTCTTTGTCGCGCTTGACTTGTGCTTAGAGATCAACATCTGGGACCCGCATCCATCCTGTGACTATACCTTAAATGTCTCCTATGGGAAAACCCCTATAATGTCCCTTCCTTGCAGGATCATGTCACTAGTGGGATAAATCTGCGGTCTATATACATATGAATAGGGTTCTTTTGGCAACAATAACCCGTTCTAGCTGCGTGTCCGATGCTTTATTGTATCAGTACTGAGCAGATGAATGCAGCGTGAGCGCCATTGTCATCCCTGACCGCAATGTCTTATTACAGGCTCAGCTTCTGTAAGTTTTCTTTGGAAGAAGACGACGCGTTGGCAGTAAATCCATTGTCCTTGAAAGTGGTGATGTCCGATGGTGTCCTGTACAGGTGAGAGATTATATTGCACACGCTGCTAGAGACCTTGTGCATTGATCGATGCTATCAATGACTTTTATAAAAAGTTGTCTGGTTGCCCTTAGTTCTAGGTTGATCCTATAATTGATGTTTTATATATATAACGAGGCATCATTTGATATGAATGAGGTTTGTGTAATACTGCATTTGCCCTGTGGAGGAGCTGTAGAAAATTTGAATAGGTCAACAGACATCACAAATAAGAAGGGGGTGAGGACCTAGGTTAAATCATATTATTGGGGATCTATATGCAGGCAACCCCATCGGTTATGTTATTGACATCCCCAATTATCTTGATTTGTGGGGGTCCCAGCATTAAGACTTCTGCACTGGATAGATGGTAATGTCCGTCCCTTTAATGTTATAAATACAATGATTCTGCGCTGATTATGTACACTGCCCCCTACTGGCATGTGCATGCCCCTGTACCCATTCTATGCCCCCCAGTACAGTGCTGGGTAGACTGGCAGGGACTGTACTATGTTAGGAGGGTGCTCCAGGCCATATACACTGAGTATTATTCTGCACTTAAACAATTCATCTCTTTTCATCAGATTCATTTGGACAGAACCAACTGGGGAAATTCACCGGCGATGGGTCTGTTTTTATCTCGGAGGGTGATTGTATGGGAAAAATATTTTAAGCATTACTTCTAAAGTGATACTAAACAGGTAGGTAATATGTAGCCACCCAACCCCATTACAGGATAAACATGGGGGGCATCAGTCATGAGATATTTTAGAACATGAAGCTGCAGGTCCAATTCCAGGTCCTGTGCCGAAGCTTCTTCTAGTGTTATTATGGATTTTCCCCTGTTGTAGTTGTGTTCCCCCCCAAAAACATTTTCTACATCTTGACCCTTCTTGAATCCTTGTGGTTACATGAAGTTGTCCTTGTATGTCATTAGATAGAAGCGCCGCTGTAAGTAGGAGAGATCTCCCTCCGGACACGCCGCGAGCTCGTATTCGTGCGCTCCGTCATACCCAGGTCTGCAAGGTCATGTCCTGCTTCTGCATACAAACCTAACCGTGTGTCTGTACCCATCCAAACCCTCAAAGTAACTCATTCAGCGCACTGCTGGTGAGTAGAGTTTGGGGGTGCTACTAGTAAGTCTACTCCTCGCCTAGTGGGTGCAATGAGCCCACACTGTGCTTTTTTGTGTCTTAGGCTACATTCACACCCCGTATGGGGATGTATATACAGCTGACGTAGATACTCCATTTATATGCCCCCATAGACAGGCAAGGGTGCAACCCGTGTGCGGGAGTTACGTCATATAACCGGGGAGAAAGATAGGATGTGTCCAATCTTTCTCCATAATACAGCATGTGCGCCATACATCGCTATGGAGAGGGGCGGAGGTGACAGTGCTCGTCCTTCTCTCCCGCTCGACACCGACGTGTGCCCTGCCATGCTACGGTACGTGGGCAAACGTTGTAATGTATCGTTGAAAGCTGGGTGTGTGTTAGCGACACAACCTCACTAACACGATTGACTTTACCTGTGGCTTTGCATCCTTGAGACTTCAGCCTGGTATCCTATTCAATAAAGCACATGGGCAACTTATGTAAAAAAAAATGGCCAACCCCTTTAAAGGAAATCCAAATCAAGCATGATGAACCAGGACACTTACCATAGATCCAGACACCATGTGGTATTCATTTGTTATCCATGGCGTCCTTCCTTCTAAAATTAACGTACACCAGTGCCCCTCTGTGCTGTAGCTTTACGGTCTTTACGCTGTAGAGGAGTATGTCTATCCCTCCCACTGTGTGCTTAAAATTCTACTGCTGCCTTGAGATACAGCAGGCAGAGTGAGGAGTGTGGGCGAGGACAGTGTAGCAGCGCTTGTGAAGTGATAATGGAACATGAAGCAGAGAGCGTTTCTTCTTTTTGAATAGGGCCTAAGCTGCGAGTGACTCAGCTACACAGAGAGCGGAGCTCTCTGCTCTGTTGTCTGAGAACAGCTGTTTCTATGGGGACGCGGGCATTGAACCCCCACAATTGATATGGCAGCAGTATAGATGTTCCTTTATTCAGTTGTGTATGTATGAATTGTCTTGTTTCCTCTGTGTTTGTTTCATTCTCCAGGTTTCTGGAATCTTGCTGTAGGCACAAGCCTCCTAAACAAAAATCCCCTGTCACACACCTGCTGCTGGAGGACGGTAAGACGGACCGGGACCTGTCATTTCCATGTTATTTGAATAGGCTAATTATACTGTCACATGCAAAAGGGAAAAGCTGAATCTCCTCTCAGCCGAATTATGGAAATATCTGCAGTATTTGCACTTTGATTTTCAAAAAATCTAGGCAAATTAAATGATTGCATAAAGGTGAGATGTTACTGTGGCCAGAACAGACTGCTGGAAATTTATTGATATCCTGTCTAAGTTTCAAACATTTTTTTACTAGTTCATACATGTTCACACCTCTCCGCTGTGTATATACCCATAATATCCCTGGAGTATAGGAGCTCACACCTCTCCGCAATTATATACACAATATCACTGGCAGTATAGGAGCGCACACCTGCTCCGCTATGTATAGCATATACCCTGGGTATACGGAGCTCACAACCTCTCCGCTGTGTATATACAAATTCCGGGGTATAGGAGCTCACCCTGTCCTCTATGTATATATACACAATATCTGGAGTATAGGAGCTCACACCTCTCCGCTATGTGTATACATATATCCCATGGAGTATAGGGAGCTCACACTATCTCCCGCTATGTAATAGAGCATAATATCCTGGAGTATAGAGCTCACACCTCTCCGCTGTGTATATACACATATCCGGAGTATAGGAGCTCACACACACTGTACCTATGTATATACCAATATCTGGAGTAAGGAGCTCACACCTCTCCGATATTGTATACAATATCCTGGAGATAGGAGCTCACACCTCTCCGCTGTGGTATATACATAATATCCGTGGAGTAATAGGGCTCACACCTCTCTCCGCTATGTATATAACACAATATCCTGGAGGTAGATAGGACTCACACCTCTCCGCTGTGTAATAATACTACCCTGAGTATAGGAGCTCACACCTCTCCGCTCGTGTATATACACAATATCTGGGAGTATAGGAGCTCACAACACTGTCCGCTATGTTATACAACAAAGATCCTGGAGTATAGGAAGCTCACACTCTCCGCATGTGTATCATAATATCCTGGAGTTAGGAGCGCACACCTCTCCGCTCATTGTATACATGATACCTGGAGTAGGAGCTCACACCTCTCCCTGTGGTATATACACAATATCCGGGAGTATATGAGTCTACACACCTGCCATGTAGATATCACATATCCTGGAGTATAGGAGTCACACATCTCCGCTAATGTCATACATATATCCTGGAGTGATAGGAGCTCACACCTCTTCCGCTGTGTATATACATAATATCCTGGAGTATAGGAGCTCACACCCTCTCCTCCGCTGTGTATATACATAATACTGGAGGATACGCTAGCTCACACCTCTCCGCTGTGTATATTACATACATATCCTGGAGTATAGGAGCTCACACCTCTCTGCTATGTATATACTATATCTGGAGTATAGGAGCTCACACCTCTCCGCTATGTGTATACATTGTCCTGGAGTTATAGGAGCTCACACCTCCCGCTATGTGTATACATAATGTCCTGGAGTATAGGAGCTCACACTCTCCGCTATGTGTATACATAATATCCTGGAGTATGAGCTCACAACCCCTCTCGCTAGTATAATACATAATATCCTGGAGTATAGGAGCTCACACCTCTCCTCGATGTAAACATAAATCTCTGGAGTATAGGAGCTCACACCCTCCGCTATGTATATACATAATATCCTGGAGATAGGAGCTCACACACCTCTCCACTATGTGTAACGACATGCAGAACCCCCCATCCTCATACATAATTTATTATAGAATACTTATTTGGCTGGTCCGATACTTCTGTCATCAGATAACATCCTTTCTTTTAGGGTTCTGGTTCAGACTCAGACTGTCGTTCCGACGCTTGCTCCAGCAGTCATTCATCCCGAACCAAGGAAGATTTGCCGTCTACTCCAATAAACACGGTGTGGCGCCGCTTTGTGGACGGTGTCCTGTTAGACCTGATCTGGAATTTTGCCAACTTATTAAATGAGGAGGTAACGGGGATAGTTCATATCTTTTTACAACATCATTTTGTCTGTTTTATATAACACAAAATCACAATACTGGATTATCACGTTGAAGGAACGTTTAACTGCATATAGATTTTCAGCTATATAGTTATAGGTCAGACATCCCTACACCCCACTAATCCGATAGATTTATAAATCTGTTTTGCGTTACAGTTCCGCATTGGTTTTAGTAAGCTGGAAGAGGCAGCGGGCCATCATTGTGTAGTGGCCAGGGTGTGCTACTGCAGCTCAGATCTAATTCACAGGGGGTATAAAGGATCTGATGATGAGTGGACTGATGGATCTATAACCCAGTAATTCCTAATAGATCATAATTATTGTATCTTTTCCTCTCTTAGTGTCCTGACAAACAACATCCAGAAATCCTCTAGCACTGTTGGATATGAAACAGTTTGTGTTGGTGCTGTTACGATATCCCGAGGATCATGCAAAAAAACTGGTGGAGGATGGACAATCCAGGAGGAATTATGCCAGGTATGACTGCATTGTTGAGTGTAGCTCCTCTAAACGTGTCAGTTGTGCCCTGATTTTTCGAAAGTAAAAATCTCTGCATTATATTTATAAATTACGTTAGAGTAGACACGAGCCAGTCTGCAATTACCAGACAACCCACCCAGACGGTGTTGGGCGCTGTTTCTGATAAAAGCCATGTTTTTTCTACATCCTGGGAACAAACCTTATACCCAATATGTTCCTACTTTTAATCTGTGCTTTTGTTATTTTTTAAAGATTATATAAAAGAAAACCCTGTGTTTTTCCTGGTGCCGATTGGCTGGATGAGAGGAAATGGGAGGAATTGGTTGACCCCTGTTAGCTAATGACGACTGGACATGGCAGGACTTGGGTAGTTGACCTCACCGTGGAGATGTTATAGGACAATACACTAGTTATCTCTCTTTTGGATCTGGAAGTAGGCCTGTTATACATGTGGTCGATAACTGATTCTAGACAAACCATGACAAGCCCACAGATCCATAATGACAATCCACTTACTGTAAAAGCTTGCACCTAATTTTAATTTGGTCGCTTAATTTTGGTCCGCTTTTGTAGATACATGGTGAGTTCACAGTAAAAACTGTATGAAGTTTATATGTATTGTGGATGATTAATGTTCACTTTTTCTCAAAGTGTGACTCTGGAAGCTGCGACTGATTTTCTGCCATCAGGATAAAGTTTTATCTCTTTCTCTATTAATTTTCTCGAAAACGGAACAAAATCACCCCTGCAGGAGAAAATTAACAGTGTTCATATGCAGTGCTTTAAAAAATTCCATACTCACAGAGGCAAAAAGATAAGGAGAAAGCAGGTTTAAAGCTTCTAGGGATTTGTAACTCCTTACAGAACCATATATATTTTACTTTAATTCAGCCCAGAAGAAAAAAATTGGAAAATCTCCAGGTTGTGTGAGTTTGTTCGTTACAGGATGTATATCGGTTGGACACAACTTTTTATTTTTTTTTTCAAATTTTGGTAGGGAAGTGGGCCTTTTCTAGATTCTAGAAAAGAGAAATCCAACCATGTGGAAAACACAACGACTAACCCATTTAACAACAGCGTTGTGGGGTTGGAGGCTCTTCTCTACTGTGGGTATTCGGTTTCTCAGGTTGGTGGAATCCTGCGTAACATTTAGTGGGGCAGATCCCACACTTGTGACTGCTGACCCGGTCCATGCCTGCTGTTAGATCCTGGTGGATTTTCCTGCTTTGAATGTTTTTTATAATAATGCGGTTTATTCCTGGTTTGTGTTTTGTTTTTGCTTCTCTAGAGTTGAGTGGTGGGCGTTGTGAACTGGAAAAAAATCACGAGGTTTTAAACTTGTATTCCTTAAAGGGAACCTGCCAGGACGTTTTGGGAAACAAAACCTGGTCCTAACGGACTGTGGGTTTTTTAAAATTCCCATATTGGCACTGTGTGTTTTTATTTTTGTGTGTTTTTTTAGCGATGTCTGAACAAAACAAAATTATTTCAAACTCACGCACATGGCACGTCAGGCAAGTAAAGCGATGTAATTAACCCCGGCTTCAACTGTGCAGTGCCGTAGGTCAGCACAATGATGACAGGGAAGCCGGCGCATTCTGTCCCAAGCCTTCACTTCGACCATTGCAAACAATGAGGTACACACCCGGGGTATCTCTCTGAACGAAATTTAGGTGCCCAATGTGCCCTCAGATCGGGACTCACCCATTAAGGCGAGTTAATGTAATTTTTTATTTTACATTAGGACGTCTATAGTTTATTTGGGCTCCCAAGTCTTTCTGTAATGGGCACCACTACGCAGTTTGGTACGGTGGCCGTCATTTGACTCATAGTGGCTTACTATACGCTCCAGTAGCCCTCTGCCTATTCTTCCATAAAACACTACAATAAGAGTTTTTCAAAGTATTATATTTAATTTGGAATGTTTCGCAAATATACTATGAGGAAAGAGTTGTTTTCATGCGCTGACAAACTAGCAGATGGATCTACTTCACCTATGAAGGTAAAATCCGTGAATGGTTGGTTCCTCTAACCGCACATGCAATTCGCAGCAGTGGGAATAGCCAATAAGCGAACAGATTGCTGTTTAAAACTCAGACAGAAACAGGTCGAATAGGGATCAATCGAGGCACAATTCATAGCGTCACAGTGAAGGCAGATACTACGAAACCTACAAGAAAAGCAAAAAACCTCCATGAAGGAGTTTTCACAAATTTAATAAACTTTTTATAAAATATAGATATTCTTCAGTTATGTGCAGCAGAGAGACCAGTATTTTTTGGACTAAAAGGCGCTCAAAAAAATCCTTAGATTTTCTCAGAAATCAAAGTGTGGCCTTTATAGTCCAGTGCGCCTTATATATGAAATGTACTATCAGACAAACAGTGCCTTGAAATCAAACGTGGCCACAGTGTCTGCCACCTGCTGTCATCCTCATACTTAAATATCAGAGCGCGCTTTATAATCCGGTGCGTCCTTTATATATACACTAACGTTTTAAGCAGGCATTTATGGATGGTGCGCTTATTATAGTCCTAAATAAGGTGTGGAGGAGTCTGTTTACATATATTAAGGATCATGCCCAAACTTCCTTATCACACACAGTGAAATAAAGGGTTACTGGAGTCGCTAATTCCCGGGACCTGGATGGAAAGGGTGGATAAGGAGTTTGAGCATTGATTGTTTATTAACCGGACGATAAAACTTTATAGAAAAAATATACAGCTATGACCTAGTATGACACACACTTAATTTTCTTCTATTGCTGAAAGTCATGGCTGTAGCTTCAAAGGAATTCCGCTTCCCAAGTCCAGTGTGCGTTTATACTCGGGCTCCAGCAGGTGCAGGGATCACAGCGCACACCGATAGGCACCGGGGATAATAGGAATATGTGCAAAGGTGGAAAACCTCATACAGTAATTATTGCATAAACAATTGAAATACAGGAAAAACCCAGTAGTAAGAATAGTTACATTTCATTTTGCGCCGACCGATGATCTCTGTAGCTATTATAATATTCCATTTACTCCCTTAAAGAATGTCACGTTCTTCTGGAGAACAGCAGTGCGAATATCCAGCAGAAAAAGGTAATGCAGCAGCCGCCTGTGCCGGGAAAAACGGGACAGCGGCTGTACAGAGGAATCGGGGAATGGTAATATCAGTCTATTCTAGTAGAAGACATCGAAAGCCATACAAAGATATTGACCTGTGCTTCCTTTAGTAAAGTAACAATGTGCGATGTGATTGTCCGGTGGAGAAGGGATTACGTGTTATCAACACAGGCGCTACATGACAATAGCGTAAGCATTTCCGTCTTTATACCGTGCTTAATCATGATTTTTAATGTAGATTTCAAACACAAGGTAATAAATGCTGCGTGCTTGACTACATCTTCTTGCATGAATCCATCACAATCTGCGGAAGATAAGTCCTTCAAGTTGACCCTGTGATGTAACATTAAAGGACCATCATATGGATGTGCTATGGTTCCTGGTCCCTGAATTGCATGATGGGACCCTAGTGAAAATTTCGTTAAAATGATGAAAATTCTAGCCACAACTTCTTAGTCCTATAGAGATAATTTCTACTCATAGGTTCCGTCATTTAGACTTCATATAAAAACACTTGGGAACCTGTTTTCGTATTAAAATCACATTTTATTCAATAAAATAACAGTAATTTAATTAAAAAAAAGTGGCTTTTAAATTGGCGGAATTCTCTATATAAGAAATTGACTGAAGTGGTGAAAAAAAAAATCACTTACCAAAATTTTTTATTTCTTGGAATATGGGCCAGGCACAAAACACAACAGTGTTTTAATGTGCATTAATGACTTTAATTTATTCCAAAAATAGTAACAAGTATAGAGCGGGCTAGATTTACACCCCCTCGGGTTACATTACCAGTTTAAGGGCAATTAGAGAGAAAAAGGAGGGGCATTTAAATATAAAAAAAATCTGATCTGCGGTCAACCAGAAAGGGTGCGTTCACTACTTACAAATAACTTAGCAAAAATCTGGTAAAATGGGGAAATCAGCCAAATACAAAATGAAGGGCACAGGGATGTAGCTAAAAAATAAACAAATCCCAGAAATTGTTACAGTATATTCATGCAAAAAGAAAAAATGGGTCGGAAACAGGTTGGGACCCCCTTTATTCTGAAGATGGGGCAATCGTGGGGACTGGAGACCCAAGAGAAGGCGGAGTTACTTAATAGGTTGTCTAGCTCCGTTTATACCATAGAAGAAAGAAGAATTCTCGTGACGGGGTTTGGTGGCCAGTGCGGTTCATGGATCCTGTGTATATACTAGGACTGGCGAATGTAGACATGATTCCAATCTAAAGCTCAATAAAATCGAATGGATTACAAAAGCTCTGGACCAGATGGGACACCCCCAGGTTTTCTTAAAGAACTTCAGTTTGGTTATTGCTGTACCTGTCTTAAAATCTTTCAGAGATTACATAATGTCTGGTTGGTGCCACAGTGACTGGCGCAATGGCAAAGTGTGGGTGCCAATTATAAAAAGGGGTCTCTAGGACATTCGCCCTGGCATCCTACAGCCCTGTAAGGCTAACTTCCATTTTGTGGGGAAAGTATTGGAAGGTTGTTCGTAAAAGACTACAACTGGAGAGTATGTGACATTCATATAGATAATAAGTGATTAGCCACGCAGGGTTTACTAAGAATAAGAAAGTTGCGGGGATCACCTTATATGCTTCTTATGAAGAGGTGAGCAGATTGGCCTGGAATGGAGGGGCTGGCGTGGATATGGGTGTCTGGGACTTCGCAAGGCAGTTGCCATGTACCCTCAGAATAGCCTGATGGGGTAAAATTAGGGCTATTGGTTTGGCAGGAATCATTTGCAATTGGATTAAAAAAAACTGGCTGGAAGGATCTAGTTCCCAGAGATTGTGTGGTTTCATGTTTTCACTCGGATGGTCAGCGTTATGAGTGGTGTACCCCCAGGGGTTCGTGTTGGCCCACACTATTATAATATATATTATTAATGATATAGAGGTACGAATTAATAGCACTGTGATCTATTTTGCAAATGGGGACCCAAGGCTACGTAAGGTATAAGTCCAGTCTATAGATGGATGTTCATAGGCTGCAGGGTGACTTGGGCAACTGAATTTTGGTCGTCCACTTGCGCAAATGAGTTTCATGGATAAATGACTAAGGTGCAACTGGGGGGCTAATAATACTAACAGGCAAAAAAAGTCCTGGGGAAAGAAAAATCTGGAGAGAGTCCCTTGTTGAGAAGGACCTGGCGGGTACTAGATAGATCTATAACTAAATCAACAGCAATTCAATTAATCAAGCTAGCCTCCTAAAGCTAGTAGGATCTTGTCACAGTATCAAAAGGTGGTATGGACTCTCGTTGTAAGGGATGTAAACTATTACACACTGCTACAGGCATGGTCGCCTCACCTGAGATAGCTGGTCCCGTTCTGGGCAACACCGACCGTTCCAAAAAAGATCACCCTGGGAAGCTGAGAGAGGTAAACAAGGGAAGAGCCCAAAAAAAGTGATAAGGGTTGATGAGAGGGGCTTAGTTATGAGGAAAAGCATTAAAACAATAGATTTATTAGCTCCTGGAAAAGAGCGAATACGAGGGGACATTGGATTAATTTTATGAATAATTATGAAGTGGTTTCCATACCAAAAATATGGGTGGTAAATTGTTGTCAGATTAAACAACAATCAATAGGACGAGGGAGGGCACTGTTCTCCATCTGGAGAATCAAGGTTTAATCACCAGAGGCGACAGAGTGCTTCGTTTACTATGAGAAAACAGTCCAAATCTGTGGAATTAGCCTGCCTCAGGCGGCTGGTCCACAGCAGGGGTGAAAACCCCCCCAAAAAGCAGAGAAGGCTCAAGAAGGTCTAGATCTGCCTTTTTAACCTAAATAAAACATTGGACCAGTTATGTATTTTATATGATTGTTTCCCCTGAATCCTTCATCATGCAAATTCTTCCCTTGCCTTGGTGAAACTGTGGACAAAGGTCCTTTCAACCGTAAAAACTATCATACTATGAAGTACAATAATGAAATAATGGTAATATACCTTGGGAAAATTCAGATAGTGTGAGGCGCAGGTGGAAGGAGCGCTGCCCAGCACCGTTCCCTGACACGATGTATCGATCCCTACCAGGTCGTTGTCAGTGAAATGAAGGGCAACTCGAACTACTTTCAAACTCCTGCGGGTTACAAGGATGGGGAAACAGATGTTGAGGACTCCAATGGCTTTATAACCATTTTGGATCTACAACAGCACAAGAGGATGCAATTTTGTTGAGGTCTGTATAGGCAGAGGTCCGCAGACTTGTCGCCCTGTCGAAGGAAAGCCAAAAAAAAAAAACAAAAAAAAAAAATAGACTGTCTGCCACTTTACCCTACTTCATGCGTCAGTAAAGGTGTATGTGTCACGCGGTTCGGCTGTGGGTGTGCATGGGAGAGGTCTCCCCGGGCTGGAGCCCTCTTCCAAGCCGTTTAGTTGTTTATGCATATTGCTCAGCAAACGCCCTACTGGTAACGGACCGCAATAGGTACTATAATCACCAATCACAAGTTGTAATCCCTTCAACCGCCGCCGGCATTAACCAGTGGTGGGCGTGGCTCCCTGTGACGTCATTGGGGAACGGCAATCTCTTTCTTAGTAGATAAGACTACATGTGCTCATGTATATATTACATAGGAGGTGGATGGGGCAGTAATTAGGGAGTACATGCACCCTCAGTCTATATTATAGCAGAAGCTCTGTAGTGTAAGACTACATGTGCTAATGTATACATTACATAAGTGGATGGGACAGTAGTGAGTGGAGTACATGCAGCCTCAGGCTATATTATAGCAGAAGCTCTGTAGTGTAAGCCTTCATGTACGCATGTATTATTATATAGTATGGGGCTGGACTGAAGGGAGTACATGAAACCTCGGTCCTTGGATTTTTGGAAAATGGTGGAGGGAGGGGATCTGCCTTCAGTTGGTCTCCGACTTTAAATTATATAGATCATTTAGTCTTCCACCTGGGAGTGATGTTGGTTTATTGTTACAATGTGGAAGTTGTGCTCCTCAACTGATGGTGTATGATTTAAAAAAAAAAAAAAAGTTGAAAATGTTATATGTTGAAAATGTTATATTTTAAATTTACGTGGTATCTGTGGTGGGTAGAGGGTCCTCGGGGTTGGTATAAAATGTCTTGAGAGGTGGAGTCTCAAAAAAAAAAAAAAAAATTTTGACTGGTTTATTTCTGGTCAAGGCACACATGGGTATGGGGCTCTCACAGGGTGGTGTCCTTGGGGAGCCCAGGAGACGAGAGTAGCCACCTGATGGTAACTGGCGGTGCTGCTGAGCCTGTGGTGGCGGCTGGTGGTAATGGAACATATTTTCCTGGTTTTGTGTGCCTGACCTTTTGGGGCCTCGAGGACGATCTACCTATATAAATTTGTATATATGTTTATGAAAAGGCGGGTAGAGGGTCCTCGGGGTTGGTATAGAATGCGGAGTGGAGTGGCACACCTCGAAAATTTTGGCTGGTTTATTTCTAGTCAAGGCACACATGGGTATGGGGCTCTCACAGGGTGGTGTCCTTGGGGAGCCCGGGAGATGAGAGTAGCCACCTAATGGTGGCTGGCAGTGCCGCCGAGCCTGTGGTTGCGGCTGGCGGTAATGGAACATATTTTCCTGGTTTTGTGTGCCTGACCTTTTTGGGGCCTCGAGGACGATCTACCTATATATAAATATTTATATATTTATGGTTATATTTATATTTTAAATATGGCTCCCCATTTTGTTGTCACCTCTCAAGTCGGTAAGTTTTTTGGTGTGGGCTATTTTAAAGACCTTACTATCTAATTTAAATTTGAAATTAAAATTATAATAATTCTTTATATATGTAGCGCACAGAGCTTGCCAAATGGGTCCCTGTCCCGTGGGGCTCAGTATCTAGTCGGCCCACCAGCATGTTTTATAAGTTGAACACAGATACAGAAACAAATGTCTCTTTTGGCTGTTGGGTATATATAAGAACAGGTGGGCATTGGCTGTCTGTATTCAGACCAGCAGGCTTAATATATACTAATATTACATGGCTTTGCTCATTAATGGTAATAGCCTTTAATCTAGCAAAACACATTTAAAGTGCGGCCTCTGATGCATTTTGCAATTTGGTAATCAAGTTGAAAGGTCATTCTTGTGTTTTTGCTTTACTGATATACTGGGAGAGGCTTAAGGAGTAAGATTTTGATATATACTACAGACATAGTGAAAATATTTATATAACCACACAAAAAAAAAAAAATAAATAAAATAAAAATAATAATAATCATGCCCCTCCCCCTCCCTGGGGGTAGCCATCACGGGTATGGCCCCCTGGAGTGGAGAAGAAGCCATCACGGGTATGGCCTCCTGGAGTGGAGGAGTAGCCATCACGG
>CM033641.1:299080077-299185105 GCA_019512145.1 Engystomops pustulosus | reverse complement strand
TCCTGGAGTGGAGGAGTAGCCATCACGGGTATGGCCTCCTGGAGTGGAGGGGTAGCCATCACGGGTATGGCCTCCTGGAGTGGAGGAGTAGCCATCACGGGTATGGCCTCCTGGAGTGGAGGAGTAGCCATCACGGGTATGGCCCCCTGGGTGAGCCATCATGGGTATGGTCCCCCTGGAACGTAGTGGTAGCCATCACGGGTATGGCCCCCTGAGTGGAGGGTCAGCCATCACGGGTATGGCCCTCGGTTTCTACAGCTCCCTGTTAATATATCCCTCAGCTTGCATGTCA
This sequence comes from Engystomops pustulosus, assembly GCA_019512145.1. Lineage (NCBI taxonomy): Eukaryota > Metazoa > Chordata > Amphibia > Anura > Leptodactylidae > Engystomops > Engystomops pustulosus. The sequence continues at coordinate 299,184,813 of CM033641.1, read as the reverse complement.
CATCTTGCAGAATAAATTGGGTACTGAGCTTAGGTACTGGCGCCTGGAGGAATGGTGCCCTTTGTGGGAAGCTGATGGCCCGGCATCAATGAATAATGCCAGCAGGAAGAGCGGGCAGCACCAAGGAGGTGCTGGTCTAGTCACAAACGCAATTTTTCAACTTTGAACTGTTGGCCTGCACAACATTTATATTAGAATAAGGAAGTCTGGTCAGAAACTGGAGCGAAAGATCGAAAACCACACAAATGCCCACCCCCCCCCCCCCACTATATCTATTTCTTCTTTTCTTATGATCTATATAATGGATAATTTGGACTTATTTGTATCTGGTGTTGATGAAATCATAACTAGTGGCTTGGCTGTACAGAACCATTAGCTAGTTGCAGTAAATTTTGTATTTTTAAAATAGCGAGGGTATGTTAGCCCCATGTGTTTATTGGAATCATGGTTACCTCTTTTATGATTCCCTGCTTTACTGTTTTTAAGTTGATTATTATTGCTGTCATTACTATAATAAGTCTGTTACATTTTTGTGAGTTGGGATGTACTATTTTTCCTTGCTAGTTTTGCAAAACATCTCTGAAGAACTAGAGTTTATTGTTTTTGTGGGGGTCGAGTCCATTGAGTGTCAAACGGCCCTCTTTCTGTGGCGGTGAGGAGTTGGGTGGAAGTTGCAGGTGGACTTAATTTTAACTAATCGAGTGTTAAACCTCATGGTGGTGAACAGGCTGATCTTTGGAATGGCCAGCCTGAGGACTGTCTTAATGTAATGTCATCCATGCTGTCAACGTGGTGAAGCACGGAGTGAGGAGCTTCACAAGGGTCATTGGTGCCCTTACCAGTGGACTGGCTAGGCTATATGGCAAGCCAGAGCGTGCCGCCCCTTTTTGCTGCCTGGCCGGTGGGCTGTATGTCAGCAGCTGGGGAATCCCAGTATGGTTAACCCATTCCTAGCCAATTCACCCCACTCCTCCTTTAACTGTTTTAGTCTTGGTATTTAAAGTAAAGCTGTGGCCTAGTTGAACATCATAAAATAAAGTGTTTTGTGTTTATTTATACCCCCACAGTGTTCCGCCTTTTCTTTTGAGCTGTTATGACGAAGTGAAGGTCCATCCCATATCCAACAGTCAAGAAACCCCCGGAGCCATAAGCAAAGGGGGACATGACTTTGCAGGGGGGACCTAGAACGCTGGAAGTTTTTATGTAGTTTGTAATTTCATTTAATTAAGGGTGTGTTCTGCTTTGAGAGAGCAGAGTGTAGGGTAGGGTGGTACTATTAGAGGGGTGGGGCCAGCATTAGATATCACTTCCTGTCCCCTGGGTCTCGCTTCCTCTGTCTCTCACCAGAAGACCATGATAAACATGTCCCCTCCCACCCGCCCTGTACATTACTAACTCGCTAAACGTTCCCTCTTTTATTATATTAGAAAACTTTATTGTACATTATTTGCTGGATTCTGAGATGTGTATTTTGTACCATGTATATTGCTTTTTACTCTGCATAGATAGAATAAAGTTTGGTTCTATCCTCCTAAGCCAGAGGAAATGGCAATCCTTCAGCCATGGGTTTCCCTATAGGTTTCCTTTCCTCCTCCTCCACAGGGGTTTTTCCCTCTCCTGCGTGCTGTGGGAGGACTCTTTGTGAGTCGGAGGTTTACCAGAATTTTTATGGTTGCCTGGACATTAATTCATATGTAATAGGTTCCATGCTTTTGTTTAAAAAGAAATATACAAATAGAAACATAGATTTATTTAATATAACACAATATATATATAAATAAAATAAAATCAAAAAAATATAATAATAATGGGAGTCAATTTTTAAGTAATAAATAATAGCAGGTTTTGCTTTCTGTCACAGCTCAAGCTTTGGAGTTGGCGGTGGAGGATTTGGGTGGGAAGTTGCAAGGTGACTTTAATTTTAACTAATATGGATGTTAAACCTCATGTGGTGAACAGCCTGCGCTTTGGAAGTGGCCAGCTAATGATGTTCTTAATGGTATGTCATCCCAGGGCGGCACGGGGTGAAGCACCTGAGTGAGGACTCACAAGGGTCATTGGTGCCCCTTAGGACTGGCTCTGCTAGAATGGCAGCCAGTCTTGCCGCCCCCTTTATGCGGCTGGGCCGGTGGGCCTGTATTCAGGCAGCTGGGGATCCTCACAGTAAGGTGAAATCCCATTCCTACAATTCACCCACCTCCTCCTTTAACTGTTTTAAGTCTTGTGATTTAAATAAGCTGTGGCCTATTTTGACATACAATAAAATAAAGTGGTTTTGTGTTTATTTAACCCCACACTTGTTCCCCCCCCCCTTTTCGTTTGAGCTGTTTATGACGAAGTGAAGGTCTCCCATATCAGTCATGTTTTGGAGTGTGGGAGGAACCCACGCAGATGGTTGACCTGGAACTTTGACCCAGTACCTCCAGCTCTGCAAGGCTTAATGCTACCACTAAGCCACCCAGTATTCACTGATTATGGGATCGGCAGGGGTGCAGTTGTTGATGAGGTAATGATAGGATGATCATTAAAAATCATTCCTTTCTAGGGAAGCTGTCAGCAGACAATTGCCTAATAAACTACTACCAGTTGTCACAAGCAAGCGGAAACACCCTCATATCATGTCTATTTCATGGCCTGGTGTGTGGCTTTGACCAGAAAATCACTTGAAGTGACAATGTAATTTGGTTGTATATAGTCATGGAGGCGGAGGAGTTTAATCCCTGAAGTCAAGAAGCTCACACCTCCACACCTCAGAACGCCCCCTACACTTTAAATTGATGGCCGCGCCAGAACTACTTCACTAACCAGATCCTTTCATTCTGAGGTGAGCAGAGCTGACTTCAATGATGAGCTCTCCTCCTCCATGACTTTATACAACTAATTTCTCCTCACTTCAGTTGATTTTTCTGGATGATGCTACCACACTGAGCCATGAAAAGAACATGATCTGGAGGTGTTCATCTGCCTTCACAACATGCTGGTAAATGGTTTATTAGGTAAATTACTGCTGAAGGTTCCCTTAAATACCATTTAATAAGATTTTAAGTATACAGTGAGCTCCCTTAGTGGTAGCCAAACCATGTACATGTATGTATCATCATTATAAACGCAGGGCACTTCCTCACAATCCCAGGCACCATGACTGGAAAAACTCTGGTATCCATTGCCTCCTTTCTTCTAAAATCAACTTAAAATTTTCTTATAACCCTGGAAGGGTTCTAAAAGAAAGAGAGGGAAAACAAACCGAATTAGGACAAAGTAGGATTCGAAGGGGGGTTGTGTAGGGATTGAGGGCGGTTTTTTTCCCTATCTCTTCCTTCCTGTTCTTTCACACCTGTTTCATGGTTTCCCACTTCCTTTCCCCGGCTCCCCCAGCTCTTCCCTTCCCCTCCCTCTGCCTGCTGTAAGGTCATCAGGGGAAGCGCTCCTGCTCATTGTAACAATGCCTCTGAAGGTAGAGCACACAGGGTCCTTCTAGCTCACGGGCCTCATTTTAAAAGTGTGTTAGAAGAAAGATCGATTAACAATATAAGAGATTACCACAGTCCACTTTGCCTGGATCTATGAGTAAGTGTCACTGGTTTATCATGCTGGATTTTTGATGGTAGATTTTCTTAACAACACGGGTATGGGATGGAGATGCAGGCCCTATTACTTGTCATGTGAAAACCATGTATGATTGATGCTTAGATTTTCACTTCTTTTTAGATTTTGATAAATCCTGTCATAGAACCGTGCTCCAGTTGACAAAGCGGCGGATAATGAACCAATATCTTTTCTGTGTCCCGCCAGCGCAGAACATTGAGGAAATCTCTATACATATGTATGACGGCATGATAGTTCAGTTGCGCTGTGGATGGGAAGTGGCAGCCCGTCTTGCCGGGGTCGAGCAGAGACGAGGTTAAGATGTTAATGAACGAGTTTGGAGCAGAATGAAGGCACAAACGGCTATTCGTGCGCCATGTGGGCGGTTCCATAGAACTGAGATGGGTCAAAAAGAAAGCGTCTGTTGCAGCCTGCTGGGAGGGAGACTGGATTACTTTTCGGTACGGAAGCTACTCAGAGGAAATGTAGAGATAAATATTAGGCTGGTTCTTTAGAAATGTCTGTGGCGGGTCAGCGCTGTGACTATAGTGTACTTTATGACTCGTCGTGCTTTAGGACATTGGCAGTAATCTCAGTAACGAGCGGGTCCAAATCGCACGTGTCATGTGAATAACTGAACGTGACACTCAACTGTCATGTGACGTGCGCGGCAGTCGACTAAGGGCTGATTGGTGGAATGTAATCCTCCAATATCAACCTGACCAGCTGACCCGTAACGGTGATCAATGGTATTAAAACACAGACAAACCCTTTAAAAAATTTTTGGAAGGGGACTTTTTTTACCTCAATGATACTACCATCTGGTCATGTCTGATCTGTATGTTTATTCCAGATGTTTTACACGTAGAAAAGCCATTTATCATCGTTTTTAATCTGTATTCTCTGTTTTCTCAGACTGGGTAGAGACTGCCACTATGTTGTCTCCCGTAACGCCGAAACACAAAAAAACATATGGGATATAGGATGACAATTGGGACAGATTTATGAAGTGTCTAAAAGGAAATAATTGATATTGTTGTGTGTGGTTAACAAGTTATCACTACGATTTTCCAATATACTTTCCGTATCAATTCCACACAGTTGTTATAATCTCTGCTTGCGCTCATTCAACAGGAGCTTCATGTTTACATACTTGGATAGAAAACCGCTCCCAGTGGTCATGTGAACTCCAGACAGTTTGCACCTGGAAACATCACATGACCGGTAGCTAACCGTGTCTGTTCACACGCGACGTTAGCAACGTGCATTTTTGAAAACTCATTACAACAGCTGAGTAGAGACTATTTTCCTAATTACATTGTCAACATTGCATTTCCAACATGTTGCCTTAAACAATTTACACATGTTAAACAAATGCATGTTTGAACACACACTGACTGTTTACTTCCAGTTGATGCTACCGGTGTGTGACGCTTCACATGACCAGGAAAGGTTTCTATCCATGGATATAAACCATGAAGCTTCCTGTTGAATGACGCCAAGCAGAGATCTAGAAAGCAGTCCAGGACAATTGATAGCTGTGTGTGCAAAAATTAAACTTGCACCAAAATTCTATTATTTGATGGGAAGGGGACAACCGCTTTAAACTGACTGGATAGCCTCTAGTTAGTCTAAGACTTTAGGCCAGTTCACATCTCTGTTAAGGTCTTCGGTTAATTAGAGAGCCAAAACCAGATGTGGGGTTAAAACACAGAAGAGGTGCAAGTCTTTCCTTACTACTTACCTATCGGTAGTTGGCTCACAATACCTGGTGTATATAACTGAGACCTAACGAGATGTGACTCCTGGAGTGGAGGAGTAGCCATCACGGGTATGGCCTCCTGGAGTGGGGGAGTAGCCATCACGGGTATGGCCCCCTGGAGTGGTAGCCATCATGGGTATGGCCCCCTGGAGCGTAGTGGTAGCCATCACGGGTATGGCCCCCTGGAGTGGAGGGGTAGCCATCACGGGTATGGCCCTCGGTTTCTACAGATCCTGTTAATATATCCCTGCAGCTTGCATGTCACATGCTTGCAGAATAAATTGGGTACTCTGAGCTAGGTGACTTGCGCCTGGAGGAATGGTGCCCTTGGAAGCTGATGCCGGCACAATGAATAATGCCAGCAGGAAGAGCGGGCAGCACCAAGGAGGTGCTGGTCCTAGTCAAAACGCAATTTTCAACTTGAACTGTTGGCCTGCACAACAATTTATATTAGAAGAAGGAAGTCTGGTCAGAAACTGCAGCGAGAGATCGAAAACCACACAAATGCCCACCCCCCCCCCCCCACTATATCTATTTCTTCTTTTCTTATGATCTATATAATGGATAATTTGGACTTATTTGTATCTGGTGTTGATGAAATCATAACTAGTGGCTTGGCTGTACAGAACCATTAGCTAGTTGCAGTAAATTTTGTATTTTTAAAATAGCGAGGGTATGTTAGCCCCATGTGTTTATTGGAATCATGGTTACCTCTTTTATGATTCCCTGCTTTACTGTTTTTAAGTTGATTATTATTGCTGTCATTACTATAATAAGTCTGTTACATTTTTGTGAGTTGGGATGTACTATTTTTCCTTGCTAGTTTTGCAAAACATCTCTGAAGAACTAGAGTTTATTGTTTTTGTGGGGGTCGAGTCCATTGAGTGTCAAACGGCCCTCTTTCTGTGGCGGTGAGGAGTTGGGTGGAAGTTGCAGGTGGACTTAATTTTAACTAATCGAGTGTTAAACCTCATGGTGGTGAACAGGCTGATCTTTGGAATGGCCAGCCTGAGGACTGTCTTAATGTAATGTCATCCATGCTGTCAACGTGGTGAAGCACGGAGTGAGGAGCTTCACAAGGGTCATTGGTGCCCTTACCAGTGGACTGGCTAGGCTATATGGCAAGCCAGAGCGTGCCGCCCCTTTTTGCTGCCTGGCCGGTGGGCTGTATGTCAGCAGCTGGGGAATCCCAGTATGGTTAACCCATTCCTAGCCAATTCACCCCACTCCTCCTTTAACTGTTTTAGTCTTGGTATTTAAAGTAAAGCTGTGGCCTAGTTGAACATCATAAAATAAAGTGTTTTGTGTTTATTTATACCCCCACAGTGTTCCGCCTTTTCTTTTGAGCTGTTATGACGAAGTGAAGGTCCATCCCATATCCAACAGTCAAGAAACCCCCGGAGCCATAAGCAAAGGGGGACATGACTTTGCAGGGGGGACCTAGAACGCTGGAAGTTTTTATGTAGTTTGTAATTTCATTTAATTAAGGGTGTGTTCTGCTTTGAGAGAGCAGAGTGTAGGGTAGGGTGGTACTATTAGAGGGGTGGGGCCAGCATTAGATATCACTTCCTGTCCCCTGGGTCTCGCTTCCTCTGTCTCTCACCAGAAGACCATGATAAACATGTCCCCTCCCACCCGCCCTGTACATTACTAACTCGCTAAACGTTCCCTCTTTTATTATATTAGAAAACTTTATTGTACATTATTTGCTGGATTCTGAGATGTGTATTTTGTACCATGTATATTGCTTTTTACTCTGCATAGATAGAATAAAGTTTGGTTCTATCCTCCTAAGCCAGAGGAAATGGCAATCCTTCAGCCATGGGTTTCCCTATAGGTTTCCTTTCCTCCTCCTCCACAGGGGTTTTTCCCTCTCCTGCGTGCTGTGGGAGGACTCTTTGTGAGTCGGAGGTTTACCAGAATTTTTATGGTTGCCTGGACATTAATTCATATGTAATAGGTTCCATGCTTTTGTTTAAAAAGAAATATACAAATAGAAACATAGATTTATTTAATATAACACAATATATATATAAATAAAATAAAATCAAAAAAATATAATAATAATGGGAGTCAATTTTTAAGTAATAAATAATAGCAGGTTTTGCTTTCTGTCACAGCTCAAGCTTTGGAGTTGGCGGTGGAGGATTTGGGTGGGAAGTTGCAAGGTGACTTTAATTTTAACTAATATGGATGTTAAACCTCATGTGGTGAACAGCCTGCGCTTTGGAAGTGGCCAGCTAATGATGTTCTTAATGGTATGTCATCCCAGGGCGGCACGGGGTGAAGCACCTGAGTGAGGACTCACAAGGGTCATTGGTGCCCCTTAGGACTGGCTCTGCTAGAATGGCAGCCAGTCTTGCCGCCCCCTTTATGCGGCTGGGCCGGTGGGCCTGTATTCAGGCAGCTGGGGATCCTCACAGTAAGGTGAAATCCCATTCCTACAATTCACCCACCTCCTCCTTTAACTGTTTTAAGTCTTGTGATTTAAATAAGCTGTGGCCTATTTTGACATACAATAAAATAAAGTGGTTTTGTGTTTATTTAACCCCACACTTGTTCCCCCCCCCCTTTTCGTTTGAGCTGTTTATGACGAAGTGAAGGTCTCCCATATCAGTCATGTTTTGGAGTGTGGGAGGAACCCACGCAGATGGTTGACCTGGAACTTTGACCCAGTACCTCCAGCTCTGCAAGGCTTAATGCTACCACTAAGCCACCCAGTATTCACTGATTATGGGATCGGCAGGGGTGCAGTTGTTGATGAGGTAATGATAGGATGATCATTAAAAATCATTCCTTTCTAGGGAAGCTGTCAGCAGACAATTGCCTAATAAACTACTACCAGTTGTCACAAGCAAGCGGAAACACCCTCATATCATGTCTATTTCATGGCCTGGTGTGTGGCTTTGACCAGAAAATCACTTGAAGTGACAATGTAATTTGGTTGTATATAGTCATGGAGGCGGAGGAGTTTAATCCCTGAAGTCAAGAAGCTCACACCTCCACACCTCAGAACGCCCCCTACACTTTAAATTGATGGCCGCGCCAGAACTACTTCACTAACCAGATCCTTTCATTCTGAGGTGAGCAGAGCTGACTTCAATGATGAGCTCTCCTCCTCCATGACTTTATACAACTAATTTCTCCTCACTTCAGTTGATTTTTCTGGATGATGCTACCACACTGAGCCATGAAAAGAACATGATCTGGAGGTGTTCATCTGCCTTCACAACATGCTGGTAAATGGTTTATTAGGTAAATTACTGCTGAAGGTTCCCTTAAATACCATTTAATAAGATTTTAAGTATACAGTGAGCTCCCTTAGTGGTAGCCAAACCATGTACATGTATGTATCATCATTATAAACGCAGGGCACTTCCTCACAATCCCAGGCACCATGACTGGAAAAACTCTGGTATCCATTGCCTCCTTTCTTCTAAAATCAACTTAAAATTTTCTTATAACCCTGGAAGGGTTCTAAAAGAAAGAGAGGGAAAACAAACCGAATTAGGACAAAGTAGGATTCGAAGGGGGGTTGTGTAGGGATTGAGGGCGGTTTTTTTCCCTATCTCTTCCTTCCTGTTCTTTCACACCTGTTTCATGGTTTCCCACTTCCTTTCCCCGGCTCCCCCAGCTCTTCCCTTCCCCTCCCTCTGCCTGCTGTAAGGTCATCAGGGGAAGCGCTCCTGCTCATTGTAACAATGCCTCTGAAGGTAGAGCACACAGGGTCCTTCTAGCTCACGGGCCTCATTTTAAAAGTGTGTTAGAAGAAAGATCGATTAACAATATAAGAGATTACCACAGTCCACTTTGCCTGGATCTATGAGTAAGTGTCACTGGTTTATCATGCTGGATTTTTGATGGTAGATTTTCTTAACAACACGGGTATGGGATGGAGATGCAGGCCCTATTACTTGTCATGTGAAAACCATGTATGATTGATGCTTAGATTTTCACTTCTTTTTAGATTTTGATAAATCCTGTCATAGAACCGTGCTCCAGTTGACAAAGCGGCGGATAATGAACCAATATCTTTTCTGTGTCCCGCCAGCGCAGAACATTGAGGAAATCTCTATACATATGTATGACGGCATGATAGTTCAGTTGCGCTGTGGATGGGAAGTGGCAGCCCGTCTTGCCGGGGTCGAGCAGAGACGAGGTTAAGATGTTAATGAACGAGTTTGGAGCAGAATGAAGGCACAAACGGCTATTCGTGCGCCATGTGGGCGGTTCCATAGAACTGAGATGGGTCAAAAAGAAAGCGTCTGTTGCAGCCTGCTGGGAGGGAGACTGGATTACTTTTCGGTACGGAAGCTACTCAGAGGAAATGTAGAGATAAATATTAGGCTGGTTCTTTAGAAATGTCTGTGGCGGGTCAGCGCTGTGACTATAGTGTACTTTATGACTCGTCGTGCTTTAGGACATTGGCAGTAATCTCAGTAACGAGCGGGTCCAAATCGCACGTGTCATGTGAATAACTGAACGTGACACTCAACTGTCATGTGACGTGCGCGGCAGTCGACTAAGGGCTGATTGGTGGAATGTAATCCTCCAATATCAACCTGACCAGCTGACCCGTAACGGTGATCAATGGTATTAAAACACAGACAAACCCTTTAAAAAATTTTTGGAAGGGGACTTTTTTTACCTCAATGATACTACCATCTGGTCATGTCTGATCTGTATGTTTATTCCAGATGTTTTACACGTAGAAAAGCCATTTATCATCGTTTTTAATCTGTATTCTCTGTTTTCTCAGACTGGGTAGAGACTGCCACTATGTTGTCTCCCGTAACGCCGAAACACAAAAAAACATATGGGATATAGGATGACAATTGGGACAGATTTATGAAGTGTCTAAAAGGAAATAATTGATATTGTTGTGTGTGGTTAACAAGTTATCACTACGATTTTCCAATATACTTTCCGTATCAATTCCACACAGTTGTTATAATCTCTGCTTGCGCTCATTCAACAGGAGCTTCATGTTTACATACTTGGATAGAAAACCGCTCCCAGTGGTCATGTGAACTCCAGACAGTTTGCACCTGGAAACATCACATGACCGGTAGCTAACCGTGTCTGTTCACACGCGACGTTAGCAACGTGCATTTTTGAAAACTCATTACAACAGCTGAGTAGAGACTATTTTCCTAATTACATTGTCAACATTGCATTTCCAACATGTTGCCTTAAACAATTTACACATGTTAAACAAATGCATGTTTGAACACACACTGACTGTTTACTTCCAGTTGATGCTACCGGTGTGTGACGCTTCACATGACCAGGAAAGGTTTCTATCCATGGATATAAACCATGAAGCTTCCTGTTGAATGACGCCAAGCAGAGATCTAGAAAGCAGTCCAGGACAATTGATAGCTGTGTGTGCAAAAATTAAACTTGCACCAAAATTCTATTATTTGATGGGAAGGGGACAACCGCTTTAAACTGACTGGATAGCCTCTAGTTAGTCTAAGACTTTAGGCCAGTTCACATCTCTGTTAAGGTCTTCGGTTAATTAGAGAGCCAAAACCAGATGTGGGGTTAAAACACAGAAGAGGTGCAAGTCTTTCCTTACTACTTACCTATCGGTAGTTGGCTCACAATACCTGGTGTATATAACTGAGACCTAACGAGATGTGACAGTGTAGAGGATGCCCCTTTCGATGGTAGGGTAAGTACCTCCTCTCCTCTAGGTGTAGTTCCTGTCGGGGATGGTAGACCACCTCTCTTGGATAGGATTTCCCCTGTCTATGGTGTTGTAAAACCACTCTCTTCATCTAGTGTACGAAGGATGCCCCTGTCCTATGTGAGGTAGAAGCCCTGCTTTCACTCTAGGTGTAGATGATGCCCCCTGTCATGGTGATCGATACAGCCTCCCTCTAGGTGTAGAGGATAGCCCCTGCTCTCTGGTGATAGGTAGAACTTCCTGCTCTCCTCTAGGTGTAGAGGATGCCCCCTTTCATGTGAGGTAGAACTGACCTCTCTGCTAGAGTGTAATAGATGCCCCTGTCTATGGTGATGGTAATAATCCCTACCTCTTCCCTAGTGAGAGGATGTCCCCCTGTCTATGGTGATGGTAGTACCCACCCCTCCTCTAATGGTGTAGAGTATGCCGCCTGTCTTGGTGATGTAAACACTCACCTCTACACATCATAGAGGATCCCTCTGTCTATGGTGATGGTACGAACCCCCTCTCCTCTATGTGAGAGATGTCCCCCTGTCTTGGATTAGTACCCTCGTGGTAGGATGTCCTATGTGGGATAGTTAAACCACCTCTCCTCTAGGTGTAGAGGAATTGCCCCCTGGTCTATAGTGATGAGTAGACGACCTCCTGTAGGGTAGAGTGGGCCCCATGTCTATGTGGAATGGTAAACCGCTACTCTCCATCAGAGTGTAGAAGTATACCCTGCTCTATGGTGATGGGTAACCTAGCTCTCCTCTGGTGTATGCAGGTGCCTCCTGTCTATGGTTGATGGTAAGCACGCTCCCTCTCCTCTAGGTTGAGGCCCCCTGGCTCTATGTGATGGTAGAACCCTCGCTCATCAGAGATGTAGAGGATCCCCGTCTATGGGGAGACGTGTAGAACCAGCCTCTCCTCGAGGGGTAGAGGGATCCCTCGTCTTGGTGATGCGTAACCAGCCTCTCTCTAGGGTAGAGGATGCCCCCTGTTATGGTTGATGCACGACACTTCAGAACCCGTATGATCCTCCTCTCTCTATGGTGTAGAGGAATGCCCCTGTTAGGCCCACCTCTCCTGGTGAGGTGCCCTTCAGTATGGAAGCTACTCCCTCTAGTGTAGATGATGTCCCTGTCTAATGGCGATGCGGAACCCAAGGAGCCGTCCCTATGTGTAAGAGCTCCCCCTGTCTGTGGTGATGTGAGAACCACCTCTACTCCTCAGGTGTAGAGGATGCTCCCCTGTCTACTGGTGAGGCTAGAACCACCCCTCCTCTATGTGAGAAGGTGTCCCAGTCCTATGGTGATGGCGGAACCGCCGTGCTCACATCTAGGTGTAGAGGATGCCCCACTGTCTATGGTATGGAAAGCCAACTCTCCTCTAGTGTAGAGAGGATGTCTCCCTTCTTGTGGGTACACTTTCTCATGTGAGGATTCCCGTATGGTGATGTAGAACCTCCTCCTCCTCTTAGTTGTAGAGATGCCTCGCTTGTCTAGGTGATGGTAGAACCGCCTCTCCTCTAGGTAGAGGATGCCCCCCTGTGCTATGGTGCTGGCGTCAAGAACCCCTCGTCCTGCTAGGTGTAAGGATGTCGTATGTGCGGACCCTACCTCTTGCTCATGTAGACCTCTGTCTAGTGTAGAGGATGTCCCCCTGTCTTGGGAAGGTAGTAACGCACCTCTCCTCTAGGTGTAAGGATGCCCCCCTGTCCTATGGGTGATGGTGAACTCCTCTCCTCTAGGTGTAAGGAGGCCTCCCGTCTATGTGATGTAGAACCTACCGCCTCCCCTAGGTGTAGGGATGTCCCGCTGTCTATGGTGTCTGGTATAACCTCCTCTCCGTCTAGTGTAAAAGATGTCCCCTGTCTATGGTTAGGTAAGAACCCAGCCTCTTCTTCATTAGGTGTACGGGGATTCGCCCTGTCTGATGGTGATGGAAACCGCCGTCTCCTCTAGTGTAGGGGATGTCCCTTCTGGGTGATGGATAACCCCGCTCTCCTCTAGGTTAGTGATGTGCCCCTGTTTGCGATTTATGGTAGAAGCGTCGCCTCTCCTCTAGGTTGTAGAGGCTGTCCGCGTCTAGGGCTGAACCCTCGCCAAGTAAGAGTGTCCCTCATGTAGTAGAAGCGCTCTCCTCTAGGTGTAGAGTTCCCCGTTCTATGGTGAAGGTACGAACGGCCCCTCTCCTCTAGTGTAGAGATGCCCCTGTCGTGGTGAAGGTAGAACCTCTGCCTCTACTCTGGTGTATAGGGATGCCCCGTCTATGGTGCTGGTAGAACCTCCTCTCCTCTGAGGTAGAAAAGGGATAATTCCCCTGTTCTATGGTGCGATGGTAGAAAGCGCCTGCCCTTAGTGTGAAGGATGCCCCCGTGTCTATGGTGAAGGTATAACTGCCTTCTCCGTCTAGGTGTTAGAGATGTCCCTGTCATGGTGATGGTTAGAAAACACCTCTGCCGTCTAGGTGTTAGGAATGCCCCCTTCTATGGTGAAGGTAGAACTGCCTCTCCTCTAGTGTAGAGGAGCCCCTGTCGATGGAGGTAACTACCCTCCCTAGGTGTAGAGATGCCGATGTATGGTACCCCTGCTCTCATGGGTAGCCCGAGTATGGGATAAACCAGACATCCTCTCCCTTACTGACTCGTAAGGTTTACTAGATGTCCCCTGTCTCATGGTCAGGTAGAAGCTGCCTCTCCTCTAGGTGTAGAGATGATACCCCGCTGTCCTAATGTGATGGTGAAACTCCTCTCCTCTTCGTGTACGAGAGCCCCCTGTCTATGGTGCAATGGTAAACTGCCTCTCCTCTAGGTGTACGAGGATGTCCCCTGTCTAGTGGTGCGTGGTAGAACGTACCTCTCTCCTAGGTGTAGAGGATGTCCCCTGTCTTGGTGATGGGTAGACCACCCCCATCTAGGCTCGAATTTCTAGGATGCTCCCCTGTCCTAGGTGCGGTAGAACCTCCTCTCCTCTATGTTGTAAGAGGATGCCCCTCCGATCTAATGGTGATGGCTAGGAACACCTCTCCGTCTGTGTTGGTAGAGGCCACCCATGTCTATGGTGAAAGGTGAACTACTGCTGCCTCTCCTCTAGGTGTAGAGATGATCCCCTTGCATGGTGATGTAGAACTACCTCTCCCGTAGGTGTACAAGATGCCGTATGGTGCCCCACTCTTTGCGATGCTTCATAGTTAAGTTAATGTGGCACCTCCCTCTCCTCTAGGTGTAGAGGCTCCCCTGTCCGAGGTGATGGTGAACCACTCCTCTCCTCTATGTGAGTAGAGGTGCACCCGTCTATGTCGAAGTAACAGCTCGTCTCCTCTAGGTGTAGAAGGATGTCCCCTGTCTATGGTGATGGTAAGAAAGCCCTCTTCTCTGGTGTAAGGTGCTCCCTCGTCTATGGCTGAGGTAGAACTGCCTCTCCTCTATGTGTAGGGGATGCCCTCTGTCCAGGTGGAATTTCTAGAGCCCGTGCTTCCCTCTAGGTAGTATGATTTCCCCTGTCTATGGTGAATGTAGAACGCATCTCCTCTAGGTGTAAGATGCTTTCCCCTGTCTATGGTGATGTGTAGATAGCGCTCTCCTCTGGTGTGAGATGCCCCTGTCTATGGTAACGGTAGAACTGCCTCTCCCTCCTCTAGGTGTAGAGCATGCCCCCTGTCTATGGAATGGTAGAACTCCCTCTCCTCTAGGACTGATGCATGCCCCCTGTCTATGGTGTGGTACGAAGGGCCGTCCTCTCCTCTAGGTGTAGAAGGATGGCCCCTTCTATGGTGAATGGTGAAAGGCCTCTCCTCTATGTGTAGAGGATCTGCGCCCATGTCGTTGGGTGAACGGTAGAACTCTGCCCTCTCCGCTAGGTGTAGAGGATGCCCCTGTCCTATGGTGCATGGTAGTAACCCCTCTCCCCTCTAGGTGTAGAAGACCCTGGTTATGGACGAGACGCCTTTCTGTAGAGGTCCCTTCTATGGTGATGGTAGGAAACTCGCTGGACCCCTGACTTGGTATGTACCTCAAACTCGTCTTCCCAGGGTAGACCTTCAATGGAGGGACACTCCCTCAGTGAGGCCCCCTGGTCTATGGTGAAGGTAGAACTGCCTCTCCTCTAAGGTGTGGAGAGGATGTCCCCCTGTCTATGTTGAGTTGGTAGGGAACTACCTCTCCTGCTAGGTGTAGAGGATCGCCCCTGTCTATGGTGAAAAGGTAAGAACTGCGCCATCTCCTCTATGGTTAGAGGATGCCCCCTTTCATGGGAGGTTAAGACCGCCTCTCCTCTAGGTGTAGAGATTCCCCTGTCGTATGGTGACTGTGAAAGAACCATCCCTCTCCTCTAGTGTAAGAGATTTCCCCTGTCTAATGGTGAGGTAGAACACGCCTTCTCTCTAGCTGTGTAGAGGATTCCCCCTTCGATGGTGAAGGTATAACTGACCTCTCCTCTAACTGTTAGAGATGCCCCTGTCTATGTTGCTGTGAGTAGAACTGCCTCTCCTCTAAGGTGTATATAGATGTCCCCGGTCTATGGTGATCGGTAGCCTTCTAGGTAGAATCCCCTATATGAGGTGAACCCTCTCGCTAGGTAGAGAGTACCCCTGAGCTATGTGATGGTAGTACTCACCTCTCCCTATGGCAGAGGATGCGCCCGCCCTGTCTATGGTAATGGTAGAACTCCTCTCCTCTAGGTGTAAGGATCCCCTAGTCATGGTGATGGATGAGAAGCTCCCTCTCCCTAGGTGTAGAGGATGCCCGCCGTCTATGGGACTGTAGTAATGCCACAGTCTCCTCTATGTGAGAGGATGCTTCGCTGTCCTATGGTGATGGTAGACACTCCTCACCTGCAGGTAGTAGAGGAATCACCCCCTGTCCTATGGTGAGGTGAACCTCCGCTCTCCTCTAGGGTAGCAATGGATGCCCCTGTCAGGGTGAGGTAGAACCCCTCTCCTCTGAGGTGTAGAGAGGTCCCCTGTCTTGGTGGTAGTCTGGAGACCTCCTTTAGGTGTAGAGAATGCTGTCCGCCCTGTCTGTGGTGATGGTAGAAGGCGCCTCTCCTCTAGTGTAGAGGATAGCCCCTGCTCTATGGTGATAGGTAGACTCGACTCTCCTGCATCGCTCTGGTGTAGAGGTGCCCCGGTCGCTGGTGACGGTAGAACCTGCTGCCTCTCCTCTAGTAGTTTAGGGATGCCCCCTGCTCTATGGCTGATGTAGAAAGCCGCCTCTCCTCTAGGTTTAGTAGAGATTTCCCCTGTGTCTATGTGGATGTAGAACGCCTCTCCTCTAGTGGTAAGGTGTCCCCTGTCTAATGGTGATGGCGGTAAACCACCTCTCCTCTAGGTGTAGAGGATGCCCCTGTCTAGGGTGATGGTAGAAACACTCTCCTCTAGGTGTAGAGGATGCCCCCCTGTCTATGGTGAAGGTAGAACCTATCCTCTCATCATAGATGTTTATGCTCCCCTGTTATGGTATGGTAGAACACCTCTCTCGCTAGGTGTAAGAGGATGCCCCTGTCTGTGGTGTGGTAGACCAGCCTCTCACCTCTAGTGTTGAGGATTGCCCCTGGTCTATGGTGATGGCATAAACCCCTCTCCTCTATGTGTAGAGGATACCACTGTCTATGGTGATAGCGGAACCACACTCTCCTCTAGGTGTAGAGGATTGCCCCACCCTGGTCTATTGTGATGGTAAGGCACCACTCCTCTGTGCTTAGCAGGATGGAGTCCCCCTGCTAGTGGTGATGGTATCTGACCTGTAGGGCTATAGTACCTCCCTGTCATGTGATGGTAACATTAGTAGAGGATGTCCCCTGTCCTTATGGACCGGTAGACTGGCGCACTCACCTCAGTAGGTGCTAGAGGATGCCCCTGTCTATGGTGTGGTAAAAACCTCCTCTTCCTCTAGGTAGTAGAGCGACCGTATGGTTGAACCTCCTCTCCCATGTTTGTCCCTCCATGGTGATGGTAGAGCCCACGCTCCTCTCCTCTGTGTAGAGGATGCCCCCTGTCTATGGTTTGATGGTAGAACCGCTCTCTCCCTCTAGTGTAGGGTGTCCTCCTGTCCTATGGTTGACACTGTTAGAAGCCGCCTCTGCTCTAGGTGTAGGTATTGCCCCGCTGTCTATGGTGAGGTAGAACTCCTCACTCCTCAGGTGTAGATGATGTCCCCTGTCATGGGTGAGGTAGCACACGACCCTCTCTCTAGGTCGATAGGATGCCCCCCTGTCTATGGTGAAGGTAAACTTCCTCTCCTCTCACAGTGTAGAGTGAGGCCCCTGTCATGGTGCTGTAAACCTCCTCTCCTCTAGTGTAGAAGATTCCCCTGTCTATGGATATGGTAGAAGCGCCTCTCCTCTAGGTGTAGAGGATGCCCCTGTCTATGTGCGGTAAACTGCCTCTTCCTCTAGGTGTAGATGATGGTCCCCCTTTCTATGGTGACATGGCTAGAACTACCCTTCCCTAGGTGTAGAGGATGCCCCCTGTCTATGGTGAAGGTAGAACTGCCTCTCCCTAGGTGTAGAAAGGTGCCCTGTCGATGGTGAAGGTAGAACTGCCTCTCCTCTAGGTGTAGAGTATGTCCCTGTCTATGGTTCTGGAGAACTCTCTCTCAGGATAGAATATGTCCCCTGTCTTGTGATGGGTAGAGCGCCTCTCCTCTGGTGTTAGAGGTGCCCCCTGTCTATGGTGAAGCTGACTCTGCCTCTCCCTAGTGTGAGGAGTGCCCCTGTCGATGGTGAAAGGTAGAACTGTCCTCCTGCCTCTAGTGTAGAGGATGTCCCCCTTCTATGGCTGCTGGTAAAACCTCTCTCCTCCTCTAGTTTGAAGATTTACCCTGTCGATGGTGATTGTAAAGCGCCTCCTCCCTCTAGGTGGTAGAGGGTGCCCCTGTCTATGTGAAGGTCGACGCCTCTCCTCTAGTGTAAGGATGCCCCTTTCTATGGTGAATGGTAAACTACCACTCTCCTTGGTGTAGAGGATGCACCCTGTCTATGGTGAAGGTTAACTGCCTCTCTCTAGGTGTAGAGGATGCCCCTGTCTATGGTATGGTAGAACTACCTCTCCGCTAGTGTAGAGGACGCCCCTGTCTATTGTGATGGTAGTACCAACCTCTCCTCTAATGTGCAAGGATGCCCCCTGTCTATGGTGATGGTAGAACCTCCTCCTCTCCCCTAACCGGTGTAGTAGGATGCCTCCGCTGTTCTATGGTATGGATGGAACCCCTCAGCACCTGTCCTCAACTACATGTAAATGCTGCCATCCCTGTCGATGGGGAAAGGTAGAACATGGCCTCTCCTCTAGGTGTAGAGGATGTCCCCCTGTCTATGGGGATGGTAGAACAACCTCTCGCTTAGGGTGTAGGGATACCGTCCTAGGTGTTCTCCTTGTCTAATGGTGAAGGTAGAACTCTGCTCATGCTTCTAGGGGATAGCGGATGCCCACGTTAGAATCGATGGTGCAAGCTAAACGTGGCCTCTCCTCTAGTGTAACGAGCGATGTCCCTCTGCTATGGTGCCGGGAAAGAACCTGCCTCCTCCTCTAGTGTAGAAAATGTCCCCTGTCTTTGTGATGGTAGAAGCCGCCTCTCGCCTCTATGTGTCAGAGATCCCCCCTGTCTAGGGTGCAGGTAGAACTGCCTCTCCTCTAGTGTAGAGGCATTGCCCCTGTTGATGGTGAAGGCTCTAGAACTGCCTCTCCTCTAGGTGTAGAGGATTCCCCATTTACAAATTGGCTGGTAAAACCAATCCATACTACACACATCTAGGTGTAGAAGATGCCCCTGCTATGGTGATGGTAGAAATAGCGCTCTGCCTTTCATTTGTAGAAGGATTGCCCCTGTCCTATGGTGACAGGTATAACTCGGTCCGCTCTCCTCTACGGTGTAAGGATGCCCCTGTCTAGGCGAATCGGTAACAACTACTACCTCTCCTCTAGGTTAGAGGATGCCCTTTCTATGGGAAGGTAGAACTGCCCTCTCCTCTAGGTGACGAGTATGCCCCTGTCTATGGTGATGGTAGAACTACCTCTCCGCTAGGTTGTATAGATGCCCTGTCTCATGGTTGTTGTAATACCCCTCTCCTCCTCTATGTGCAGAGGTATGTGCCCCCCTGCACGAGGTGATGGCAGAACCACATCTCCCCTGCTCTCTCCTTAGTGTAGAAGGATACCTCCCTCACATCTGTATGGATGCAAGTGGGGGTGGGGGGTGGGTGTAAGAACCCCCTCAGGGTCTCCTAGACGGTCGATGATGCCCCCATGTCTGGTGATCGTAGACCATCTCCGGCTCTTCAGTTGTAGGGAATGTTTGCCTCCAGTGTCTAAGGTGATGGTAGATCTGACTCTCCTGTAGGCGTAGAGGACCCCCCTTCCTATGGTGATGGTAGACTACCTTACTCGCCAGGTCTTCGGTCCTCTAGGTGTAGAGGATGTCCCCTGTCTATGGTTATGGTAGATCTGACTCACCTGAGCGTAGCAGGATGCCCCCTGTCCTATGGGAGGCGATTAGAACTCCTCTCCTCTACTGTGTAGGATGACCATCTGTCTATGGTGAGTGTTAGGAACCGCCTCTCCTCTAGCTTGACAAGATGATACCCTGCTTGGGCATGGATAGAGCCAGCCTCTCCTCTGGGTGTAGAGGATGCCCCCTGTCCTATGGTGAGGTAAGAACCCCCTCTAAAATTAAATAGATTTTTTTTCCTCCTGTTGTAGAGGTGCTACCTGATCATGTGTGATGGTATGACCACCTCTGTTTACATATTGCAATAGCATTAATCAGATCCATTTAAGAGGAGGGAGTGTTCTACATTTTACATATAGCCTCTGGCAATGTTGATTTTAAAAATCTGCCTTTGCGTGTCATTTAGAAACGGTTGGACTTTTCTAACAATTGCATGCTTAATGTTGTTCATTCCCTTCAATCCTTGGTCAGTATCTCACATGCCAACCTGCCATACATACTTAACAGGACCTTGTCTTTCCCCTGATGTACAGGGCTCACTCATGGCGAGCAACATTCTCAAATTTACTACCAAGCCCCTATTCACCGGCAAAGGACTCACCACAGCACCTGCTGCAGGGAACAGGTACTATAAAAAACAAAAAAGCGTATAATTCATACCCAGATGCAGGACAAAGGCTTTTTAAAATAAAACATCCCAGAGGCCTATTGGAAACCTCATTGTTGTAAAAATTACTTCCTGCTGACAGGTTCCTTTTAATGAATCGCCTCCGGTTCTCAGCCTGAAGGTGTACTAAGGGTGATGCCTAAATTATCGCGCTGCTACTTAGAACAACCTCACCTTATCCTTCCCTACTCAACACCGAGCTATAGGCAAGTAGTAAGACAATGTATCGTGCAGCGTACATTGGGATTGCCCCAACGGAAGTGAGAGCAACATTCAGAGACTGTCATCTTCTGGCCCACAGACGTGAAAATATGGTTTTATTTACGACCTGCTATATCACGTAACAAACATAGTAGTTTCAAGATGGACTTGTGTCTTCAAGAGACTTGTATCGCTATGTATCCTGCACACAACTCTGTCCGTGATCCTCCAGATGGCTGGTAGCATCACCCATCTTGGCCAAGGCGTCCTTTCCTATACGGAGTCAATCGTAAGTTCATAGACTCCCACCTTGAACAAATTATGCCTCCATGGTACGAGCCCTTCATAGCTCAAAAGAGATCCCTCTGGTGGAAAGACATTGCGAAGGGCATCAGCAGTAAACAATAAGGTCCAAGGATCCAGCGAGGATAGAAATTCCCTTTTTTTTCAGCAGTGAAATAGATGACCAAGAAGCAAAAAGGACCAATGGAGATTTTGGAGGGTCAGTGCCACCACGGCACAGACAGCTCTGAGTTTATTCCCTGGCGCTCCTAGACCCAAACAGGGGGGAGGGTGGGAGTTGGAAACAACTGGTACTTTATCTCATTTAAATACTGTATATCCAAGTAATAAGCCGACCCAAGTATAAGCCGAGGCCCCTAATTTTACCACAACACCTTGGAACACCTACTTGAATCGAGTATAAGGCCGAGGGTGGGAAATGCATTGGTCACCTGCCGCACTCCCCAGTGATACCTGCCGGACCTGCCCCATAGTAATTACCAGCACCATGCCTCGCCCCCCAGGTATATAGCCGTCGCCAGCCCATATCACTCTCCAGTATAGTCATGCCAGCCACCTGCCCCATTATATTTGCCCGGCCACTCCCCATCTGAACCCTAAGGCCAGCCCCCCTGCCCCATATATTGCCAGCAGCAGGGGAAGCCAGAAAGGTGAGTTTTGATATATGTTTTTTCCTTTTACTCGAGTATTCGCCGAGCTGGGGGGTTTTTTCCGCACGATTTTTCTTGCTGCTTGAACAACTAGGCTATACTCGAGTAGATATGGATCTCAGATATGGAGAACATCCACATCGAGTGAGGAGTAGTCTACGATCAGATATGGACTTGCTATTGAATCTTAACACAATGTAGATGCTGGCACATACCTACCCTGCGAGTGACATTGGAAGTTTCTCTCGATAGAAGCTGGATCCGGCCATCAAATGATGATCTTGAAATTTCATGCTTTCTACCATTTGGATTTGTCCTACTCTGTGACAATCAATTTTGAGTTAACGCTTCTTCAATATCAGCTACGACCCTTTATAGAACCACCCTAATGCATGCTAGCGAGATCAATGTTTTCTGTATACAACACAAAAACATCCCCACTGACATCTTCAGAAGTCTTTGAATGACTTTGGGGAGAGGAAAAAACAGAAGCGGCACAATAACCCACATTAATCAGCTGTGCAGGGAAGTGTCATCCCGACAAGCGTTCCGGTTCCATACGGGAAGTTTGTACCCGCCTCTTTGCTTCATCCGAAAGTTTCCCTACCCAAATTGTGACCAACTGCGACTAACTCACTCGCTCCCTCCTAGAGTGCGTAGCCGCTGACCTAGGGAATCACTTGAAATTTTGCGGTATTCGCCTGAATCCTTGGAATTTTAATGCCCCTAGGTTAGTAACCCCTTAACCACCAGGGCGCAGTATGTTTATTTTTGCATTTCGCATTTTTCATTCTCCATCTCCACCTTCAAAAAGCCCTGGATGTTTCTTACTTTTTCCAGATACTAGCTGTGTGACGGCTTGTCTTTCTGCTTATACCAATTGCACTCATAGTGATGTGTTAATATTCCAGTGGCCGTTTACTGGAAGTGGAAAAATTCCACAATGCAGTGCAATGGTGAAAACAACACCTTTGCCAGCCTTTTAAAAACCCCCGTGTGGACATTGGATTTTATTATGTCGTATTCATGCTGCTGCTAGAGGGCTCACCCATATGACTATGTTTCTACTCTTGTATCTTGCATGGCGAGGTGCCAAGCTGTTTTTGCAACTCGCATATAATTGCATGATTTCTCGTATTTCAATGGCTATCACTTTTAAGGACTCGCACGGCATTATTGATCACTGTTTATTCTTTATAGATGTAATTTTTTTAATATTTTTTCCAAAATAGCATAAAATTGCCCATTTTTAACTATCGGGCTCGTACATTTAACAATCAGATGGATGTAATTTTCCGTACATGGTTAAAAAGCAATCACTGGCCATCACTAGCGATGCCTAGCTTTATTACTAGGATTTTTTTACTGTGTTATATTATCAGACATTCCGATTTCAAATGGGAAAATGGGGTATGATTCTGAACTTCTCTTAGTGTTTGTACCCTAGAGGAGAGGCAGTTTCTACCTTCACCATAGACAGGGGGCATCCTCTACACCTAGAGGAGAGGCGCTTCTAACCATCACCATAACCATCGGACATCTCTACAACTAGAAGGAGAGGAGTCTACAGCCCATAGACAGGGGGCATCCTCTCACTAGAGGAGAGGTATCTACCATCACCATAGACAGGGGGCATCCCTACACCTAGCAGGAGAGGCAGTTCTACCTTCACCATAGACAGGGGGCTCCTCTACCACTAGAGGAGAGGCGCTTCATACCATCACCATAGACAGGGGCATCTTCTACACCTAGAGGAGAGGAGGTTCTCCAGCACCATAGACAGGGGGCATCCGTCTACACCTGAGAGGAGAGGCAGTTCTACCATCCCATCGACAGGGGGCATCCTCTGACATCCTAGAGGAGAGGCAGTTCTACCTTCACCATAGACAGGGGCATCCTCTACACCAGAGGTAGAGGCGCTTCTACATCACCATCACAGGACAAGTCTTCTACACCTAGAGGAGAGGATGGTTCTACCCTGCACCATAGACAGGGACATCCTCTACACCTAGAGGAGAAGGCAGTTTCTACCTTCACCATCGACAGCGGGCATCCTCTACACTAGAGGAGAGGCAGTTTCACCTTCACCATAGACAGGGGGCATCCTCTACACCTCGGAGAGGTGTTCTACCATCACCATAACAGGGACCATCTCTACCCTAGAGGAGAGGCAGGTTCTCCTTCACCCATAGACGGGGCTCCTCTACACTAGAGGAGAGGCGGTTCATCACCATCACCATAGACAGGGGGGGCACCTCTACACCTAGAGGAAGGAGGTTCTACCATTCACCATAGACAGGGGGCTCCTCTAGCACATAGAGAGAGGTGGTTCTACCATCACCATAGGCAGGGGCATCCTCTACCACCTAGGGAGAGGAAGTTTCTCAATCCATCACATAGACAGGGGGCACTCTCAAACGGACCTAGGGAGAGCAGTTCTAACTCACATCAGACAGGGGGCCATCCTCTACACCTAGAGGAGAGGAGTTCTACCATCACCATAGACAGGGGGCATCCTCTACACTATAGGAGAGGGGTTCTACCATCACCAAGCAGGGGGTATCCTCTTACACTAGAGCGGAGGAGGTTCTACCATCACCATAGACAGGGGGCATCCTCTGCACATAGAGGAGGAGGTGGTCTACTCACCATAGACAGGGGGCATCCTCTACACCTGCGGAGAGGTAGTTTTACCATCACCATAGACAGGGGCACCTCTACACCTAGAGGAGAGGCAGTTCTACCTTCCCATAGACAGGGGGCATCCTCTACACCTACGAGGAGAGGTAGTTCTACCATCACCATAGACAGGGGGCATCCTCTACACCTAGAGGAGAGGCGTTCTACCTTCACCATGACAGGGGGCATCTCTACACTAGGGAGGAGCCCTTCTACCATCACCATAGGACAGGGGACATCCTTTCTAACACCTAGAGGAGAGGAGGTTTTACAGCACCATAGACAGGGGACATCCTCTACACCTAGAGGAGAGGCAGTTTCTACCTTCACCCATCGACAGGGCATCCCTACTACCTAGAGGAGAGGCAGTTCTACCTACACCATGACAGGGGGCATCCTCTACACCTAGAGGAGTAGCGCTTCTAACCATCACCATAGACGGGGGACATCTTCTACATCCTAGAGGAGAGGAGTTCTACCACACCATAGACAGGGGACATCCTCTACACCTAGAGGAGAGGCAGTTCTACCTTCACCATAGACAGGGGGCATCCTCTACACCTAGGGGAGAGGCGCTTCTACCATCACCATAGACAGGGGACATCCCCTACACCTAGAGGAGAGGCGGTTCTACCATCACCATAGACAGGGGACATCCCCTACACCTAGAGAAGAGGCGGTTCTACTATCACCATAGACAGGGGACATCTTCTACACCTAGAGGAGAGGAGGTTCTACCACACCATAGACAGGGGACATCCTCTACACCTAGAGAGAAGCGGTTCTACCATCAACCATAGACAGGAGGCATCCTCTACACCTAGAGGAGAGGAGGTTCTACCATCACCATAGACAGGGGCATGCTCTACACCTAGAGGAGAGGTGCTTCTTACCATCACCATAGACAGGGGGCATCCTCTACAACCTAGAGGAAGAGGTGGTTCCGCCATCACATAGACAGGGACCTCTACACCTAGAGGAGGGGGTTCTTGCCTCACCATGACAGGGGGCATCTCGCTCTCTACACCTAGAGGAGAGGCGGTTCTAACATCACCCCCATAGACAGGAGGATCCTCTCAACTAGAGGAGAGGGTCTAACATCACCATAGACAGGGGACATCTCTACAACCTAGAGGAGAGGATGTTCTAACCCTCATCACAAGACAGGGGACATCCTCTACACCTAGAGGAGAGGTGGTTCTACCATCACCATAGACAGGGGGGCATCCTCTACACCTAGAGTAGAGGCGGTTCTACCATCACCATAGACAGGGGCATCCTCTACACCTAGAGGAGAGGTGGTTTCTACCATCACCATAGACAGGGGCATCCTCTACACCTAGAGGAGAGGGTGGTTTCTACCATCACCATAGACAGGGGGCATCCTCTACACCTAGAGGAGAGGTGTTCCGCCCATACCCTAGACAGGGACCTCCTTACACCTAGAGGAGGCTCTCACCATCAACCATAGACATGGGACATCCTCTACACCTAGAGGAGAGGTGGTTCATGCCTCACCATAGACAGGGGCATCCTCTACACCTAGAGGAGAGGGAGGTTTACCATCACCATAGACAGGGGACATTCCTCTACAACCTAGAGGAGAGGTGGTTCTGCTCAACTACAAACAGGAGTCATCCTCTACACCTAGAAGAGAGGGGTTCTAACACTCACCCATAGACAGGAGGGATCCTCTACACCTAGAGGAGAGGTGGTTCTACATTACCATAGCCTAGACCGGGATCCATCCTACATCTTGATTAGAGTAGGTTCTACCATCACCTAGACAGGGGGCATCCTCTACACCTAGGAGTAGAGGCGGTTCTACCATCACCATAACAGGAGGCATCTCTACACCTAGAGGAGTACTTGTGGTTTAGACCGAACCATCACCATAGAACAGGGGCCCACTTCAACATCTCTGATGAGAGTAGGTTCTACATCACCATAGACAGGGGGCATCCTCTACACCTAGAGGAGAGGTGGTTTACTATCACCGTAGACAGGGGCATCCTCTACACTAGAGGAGAGGTGGTTCTACTCATCACCACTAGACAGGGGACATCCTCTACCCTAGAGGAGAGGTAGTTCTCATCACCATAACAGGGACATCCCTACACTCTAGGAGGAGAGGTAGTTCTACCATCACCATGAGACAAGACACTCCTCTACACCTAGAGGAGAGGTATTCTTACCAATCACCATAGACAGGGGCATCTACACACTTAAGAAGGGTGTTCTACCATCACCATAGACAGGGGCATCCTCTACACTCTAGAGCGAAGGGAGCGATTTACCACACCTAGACAGGGGCATCCTCTACACCTAGAGTAGGTGTTCTACACATCCCATAGACAGGGGGCATCCTCACACCTAGAGGAAGGCAGTTCTACCTTCACCATAGACAGGGGGCTTCCTTTCTACACCTAGAGGAGAGGCAGTTCTACCAATCACCATAGACAGGGGGCATCTTCTACACCTAGAGGGAAAGGCAGTTCTACCATCACCATGAGACAAGGGGATCATCCATCTAATAAACCTAGATGATAGAGGAGAGTTGGTTCTACAACACCATAGACAGGGGACATCCTCTATACCTAGAGGAGAGGTGGTTCTACCATCACCATAGACAGGGGACATCCTCTACACCTAGAGGAGAGGAGGTTCTACCATCATCATAGACAGGGGGCATCCTCTACACCTAGAGAAGAGGTGATTCTACCATTGCCATAGACAGTGGGCATCCACTACATCTACAGGAGAGGTGGTTCTACCATCACCATAGACAGGGTCATCCTCTACACCAGGGGTAGGTACCTATGAATGAATATATTAAAAATTATAGCGGCAAAAACGAACATTTTTGCTGCACAAGGGTAGCACTAACGTTTGACACAAGTTTTGCTTGATTCAGTTAATGTGGGGGGGCTGGTTGAACTTTTGACCTTTAATTTTTTTGTTCATATATTCAAAACAAAAGTAGCACAAACAAAAATTGAGCAGCACAAACCAGCACAAACATAGAAGAATTGTTCGGCACCAGTTTTGTTTGGTTTGGGAAATGTGGGGGTGCTTAAAAACTATAGTGGCACAAACGAAAATTTCTGCTGCACAAACGTAGCACAAACATTTGACACTAATTTTGTTTGATATGAACAAGGTGGAGGGGGCCAACTTCACTCAGGTTTGTGTTGGAAAGAATTCTTTCCCTATTTTGGGAATATGGTAGCTTTCTATAGGAGGACAGCAAGCAGAGATCTGGAATTTATACAGTACATTGGAAAATTGTATAACTTTTCTTTACACAAACTACATAAATTATCTGCTGAAAGTGAACAACCCCTTTCAGTCATTCCATAATCAGACAGCCACAAAGGAACAGTCAATAAATGGTTTTATAAGATGTCACTATTTGATTTTAACCTTTTTTGAATAAAAACGATTTGTTCATATCAAGAAATTAATTTTTGCCTGGATGCTGGACTTCTACCCAAATTTATTGTGGATTTGCTCTCTGTCCGCTCATCGCCTGCACATACTGTCGGCATCTACACAGAGGAAAGTGGTGTGCTGAAAATCTTTTTTCATTTTTTTCCAAGAAATGGTATGTATACCATAACAAAACTGCACCTAAGGACTCTTTCACATTGGCGTTGTTTTTCACATCCGTGGTTCCATGATTTCCACAGATAACTCAGTCTCACTCATTGATTTTTATGGGTATTTTCACAGATCCATTGTGAAACGTCACATTTTTTCACGGATGCGGATCACGCAAGGCAATAGAAGTCTATGGGTGGATGTAACATCTTCTGCCATAATTCACAACACATACACGCACAATATTGTGTATTATACTGTATTCACCAGTGTTTCCCTGCCTGGTTATTAATATATCATAGGTCACAGTGGCAGCTGTAGGTTTCCCGCAGCCATTAGAACCCATTGGTGCCATACCATCATATTATAAGATGTTAGTATAATAATAATAATTCCTTTATTTATATAGTGCACACAGATTACGCAGCGCTGCACAGAGTTTGCCAAATCGGTCCCTGAGCTCACAATCTAATCATTTACCAGTATGTTTTTGAGTGTGGGAGGAAAGCGGAGGACCTGGAGGAAACCCACACAAACACAGAGAGAACGTACAAAGTCTTTGCAGATGTTGACTTGAACGCTGCAAGGCTCTAGTGGTAACCACTGAGTCACTGTGCTGCCCTACCACTGTCAAATCCCTTTTATAGCAAAGCCATAGCTAAAAGGGGATGTTGCAAGTTTGGGAATCTTTTCCCGAGAGAACCAAGATATGAACTAGTGTTGGATCTGATGAAGGTGCCCTTGTATTGTGGATGTGTAGATATTTGACTTTAGTGTTGTTATCCTGCTCTGTACCCCTTCCATTATCTAATCTCTTGTGTTGATGTTATCGTTATGATAATTAGCCCTTATAATAAATTCCTATTTTTTCAGAACTCGACCTTCACTTTTCATCTTGCCGGAGTCGTGCAGGTTTGCTGTTACCATCGAGCTGACGTTATGCCTTTAGTCGCTCCGCATTAATCTTTCATCTCTCCGTTTTGTGCGCGTCTGATCTCTTTATCACAATGAAAGGAAAGCAATTTGTTAAGCGTTTTCCATATAAATAGAAGGCATCTTTTATAAATGCCGAATTAATTATTCAGCTTTCTGCTTAGTTTTGCAGGAAGTTCAGTTTTTCGTGACAGTTCCCGCGGCTTTTATCATCATAAATCACAGACGTTATTGAGCCATCAGACCCTAAATTCGGTATAAATTAGAAGATAAATCCATTCAGCAGAGCGTCTAATATTAATAATTGGTGCTGAATCTCTACATGGGGGAAGCTTTAAAGAGAACCCGTCATGCAAATTAACCCCCTGATCTAAATATATTTTCATAAACTGCCATTAGAGAGCATTGCATCTATCCCCTCATTGTCCCTCTACATGCCTGTAAACCTAAGCAATGAGGTCCTAAAGCTGTATGCAAATGACCTGTGAAATGTCCAATGAAGCATTAGCATATTCAAGCTGTCCACTCTATTCATGAGTGGGAGGTACAGCCACACCCCCAGTGCATGACTGACAGCCTGTATAATGGTGTAATGGCTCCTCCATGTGCTTCCTGGTGCTGGCGCCCCCTGCAGCCTGTGTGTGCATGTGTGTGTGTATAGGAGAGATACAACAGCTCCAGGCAGCCATGTTACAGCAGAACATGTCAGGTACTTGTGCATCTGATGTATGTGTCTCACATATGTATGGGAGGATGCAGCATGTCAGCAGATAAAGCACGGATACTAGCAATGCTTCACTATACATTACACACAGACATGAGCAGGGGGAGGAGAGGGGAGGGGTAACAGGGGTGACATCACTGCCGCTGACCATGTGACCAGCCTCATTTGCATAATAAATAAATATGATTTTTAGAGTGATTAATGTATGAATTGATTAGATAAAGGTTGGGATGGGATCCTTGTGAGCTGCTCCAACAGGTAGTAGTGACAGAGACAGTGTCCTTTAACATTGCTCAGAAGCAGCAAATACTGGGCTGATGTGAAAGGTCCTGGCCAGGCAGTAGGGAAGCAGCTTGGATTGTAGTTTGTCGAAATTTCTATATCATCTGTTCATTGCAGAGCGGACTTCTCCAAAGATTTCTGTAAAATCTGAACCTACAGAACTTCAAATATAGTTCTCCTTACATAGAAATCTCCTATGTGAGATCTGACTTCTCTAGTGACCTATTAATGAGAGGAAACTGCACATGGAAATGTCTTTCAAGATAATTATGATGGATCCTGTTGGATCTTGGCTGCTCCGGAGCAGCGGAGCCCCACAGTTTACACATGATAATTCCTCCATCCTTTCTTCTCCTCTATTAGAAGCCGGATACTCTGCAGATCAGATCCAAAGAACAAACAGATCAATAAAATGGATGAGTCATTCTCTGCTCACCAGAGGGAACATAATGATTCATGTACATTAAAGTATATTTAAAGGGAACGGGTCACCATAAAAAGGCAGGCAAATTGCCGAGCAACAGGTTATAGAGCAGGAGGAGCTGAGCAGATTCTATATAGTGTCCTATCTGCATGCAGTGTGTTATAGAGCAGGGGGAGCTGAGCAGATTGTACATAATGTCCTATCTGCAGGCAGCATGTTATGGAGCAGGAGGAGCTGAGCAGATTGTGCATAGTGTCCTATCTACAGGAAGCATGTTATAGAGCAGGAAGAGCAAAGCAGATTATATGAAGAGTCCTATCGGAAGTCAGCATGCTATGGAGCAGGAGTAGCTGAGCAGATTGTATGTAGTGGTCTATCTCCAGGTAGCATACTTTAGGGCTGGAGGAGCGGAGCCGATTGTACATAGTGTCCTATGTGCAGTCAGCATATTATATTATAGTGCAAGGGGAGCGGAGTGTACGTAATGTCCTGCAAGCAGCAATTTATAGGGCAGGAAAAGCTGAACAGAATGTATAAAGTGTACTGTCTGTAGGCAGAATGTTATAGAGCAGGAGGAGCTGAGCAGATTGTACACAGTAGGGCATATTTACTTACCCGGCCCTTCGCGATCCAGCGGCGCGTTCTCTGTGCTGGATTCGGGTCCGGCCGGGATTTATGAAGGTAAACCAGGTGGCGCTGCTGCGCTGAAGTTCCCGGAGGCGCGCCGAAATGCCCTGAAATTCACCGGCCTATCCTGGATGAAGGTAAGCGCAATTTTCGCAACACATTTTTTTTGTTAAATGCGGCGGTTTTTCCGAATCCGTCGGGTTTTCGTTCAGCCACGCCCCCCGATTTCCGTCGTGCGCATGCCGGCGCCGATGCGCCACAATCCGATCGCGTGCGCCAAAATCCCGGGGCAATTCAGGTACAATCGGCGCAAATCGGAAATATTCGGGTAACACGTCGGGAAAACGTGAATCGGGCCCTTAGTAAATGACCCCCAGTGTCTTATCTGCAGGCAACATATTATAGAGCAAAGAGAGCTCAGCAGATTATACAGTGTCCTATCTACAAGCAGCATGTTATAGAGTAGGACTTCATGCTCTTAAATGCATTATCATTCATGACCCCCAGGCAAGAGAATTACTGTTTCTTAGTGAAAAAAAAATCACACCAATTTAGGTTAACTCAGGGTCACGTACAATCATCATTTCATGGTGATATACACCCAGGACCTTCTTCTTCTCCTCTCCATCTGTCACTGAGGTTACAAGAGAAAGGTGGTTCCTTTGTATCATGAAGTTACAATGACGCCTCATAGATCATGGCCGCCGTCTTATGGATCTGTATGATATTCCTTGTACAAGAGGCCAAGTATGTAGGTATGAATCGCGAGCATCTATTTGTCTATCAATGCCCAAGATTCAGTGTTAGCACCAACCACTGCAGGACTCACCTTTCTCTCCATCGGTGGAGGGCCCAGATCTCTGGGTCCACTCTTCATCTTCCCCTACGTAATAGACCTACAAGAATTGAAATAAGGTTGTTTTCTATCGTATCTACCATGACCAGTATTAGGTTAGAGCCTGGGCCCACCGGAGGATCCTCCGCTTCTCTGGTGCGGCAGTCCGACACTGGATCAGCATGTTAACAGCTAAACTGAAGTAGAGAATAACAATGAATCTTGGGACAATCCCCTTAAAAGAAGTGACATTGAATGTAGTGACAGTCACACATTCACAAACAGGGAGAATTATTGTTATCAATGGGCCCCCATGTAATCAGACACTTATAACCTATCCTATAGAGCAGTGGTGGCGAACCTATGGCACGGGTGCCAGAGGAGGCACTTAGGGCCCTTTCTGTGGGCACCCGGGCCATCACCCCAGCACACCAGACAAGACAAGACAGGAAGACTCTTCCTACAGTTCCAAGCAACTTAAAAGATGCTGCTTTCAGTCATATTTTGATACTTACTTCGCTACTTGGAACTGAAGGAAGAGGGAGAATTAGACAGGACCGAATTATCTGTGTACAGAGGGAAACTGGAAAGAAGCTAAAATGATGAAAATTTTCCATCTTTCTACTGTGTTTCTGTCCTCAGGAGGCCAATATGATTGAAAGTTGTTGAACAGGGAGCAATAAGTTACTGCTTTATTTTTTGGTTGGCACCTCGCGATAAATAAGCAGGGTTTGGGTTACAGTTTGGGCACTCGGACTCTAAAAGGTTCGTCATCACTGCTATAGAGTCTATAAATGTTGAATCTGAGAAAACTTGTGTATGAGGCCAGTGCACTGGCTGCTGTATATTGCTCTGTATGAGCCCACTGCACTGCTGTATACCACTCTGTATGAAACTGATGCACTGTTATATACTGCTCTGTATGAGCCCACTGCAATAGCTGCTGTATGCTGCTGCGTATGAGCCCGCTGCACTGCTATATATTGCTATGTATGAGTCGGCTGCCTGCTGTATAATGCTGTACATGAGACTTAAGCATTTGCTGACGTATATTGTTGTGTATGAGTATACAGCAGTGCATGAGGCTCATACACAGCAGTATACAGCTGTGTATGAACCCAATGCACTTCTGTACACTGCTGTGCATGATCCCCATGCACTGGTGTATACTGCTGTATACTGTTGTGTATGAGCCCGGTGTATACTGCTGTATATGAGCTAGGTGTATACTGTTGTGTATGAGCCCGGAGTATACTGCTGTGTAATAGCCAGGTGTATACTGTTGTATATGAGCCTGATGTATATTGCTGTATACTGTTGTGTATGAGCCCGGTGTATACTGTTGTGTATGAGCTTGCTGTATACCGTTGTGTATGAGGCCGGTGTATACTGCTGTGTATGAGGCCGGTGTATACTGCTGTGTATGAACCCGGTGTATACTGCTGTGTATGAGCCCGGTGTATACTGCTGTGTATGAGCTTGCTGTATACCGTTGTGTATGAGGCCGGTGTATACTGCTGTGTATGAACCCGGTGTATACGGCTGTATACCGTTGTGTGTGAGCCCGGTGTGTACTGCTGTATACTGTTGTCTATGAGCCCGGTGTATACTGCTCTGTACTCTGCGCGCATCACACACTGACAGCTGCGGTGACTCTGCAGTGACGCTCCGGACGTAGGCGTGGCTCCGCTCCTGTAACCCGGCGCGTCTTATCCAATCACTCGATAGAATACAATCACAGCAGCCAATCGCCGCTCGATTTTCGGACCGGCCCCCTCAGCGTTTATCACTACGAGTCCCGGAAGAGCCGGCAGGTGCAGAGCGGAGGCTGCAGCGCGCAGAGTGTTACTAGGGATCACTGCAATATCTGCATCCACACTGCGGGGGGCGCTGTCCTATGGCGGGGAGGAGGAGGTAAGCAGCAACTGCGACACTACAGCAATTCAGAAAAGTCATGCTTCTGTAGGACTACAAGTCCCAGCATGCCTTGTTCTCATCCAGGAGCTTGTAGAGGAAAACAACCACAGGCTGTGTGAGTCATAACGATCAGGGTCCCCGGGGGCTCTAATTCAATCTCCAGTGTCAAGGGATCATGCAAGAAGGGAACAGGAAATAATAAGCTTACAAGTCTGTGTCAGCCTGAGCCCCCTGGTGCAGGCCAGCCCTCTGTGACTTAGTTTTGGGGTGCAGCTGTTGCATTCTCCCCATTGATTGTCATTCAGCACATATTATGTGTAATATACTGTAGGTTGGGCTGCGTTCACACATTCCGGTTGTATTGTATTCAAAAAATGCAGTGTAACTGGAACGCGGAGGGGCTTGGCTCGATCATACATGCGCATTGACTAAAGCACCTGTGATCGGTAACGAGCGCCACGTGTTTTTCATATGCGATTGAGCCAAGCCCATCCCTATTGTTGTTTGGATTGCATTGAGCAACGTTATGCAAAGTATGAACGCAGCCTTATCGATGGGAGGGCTATACGATTGTTGTTTTTGGCCGTGTGCTATCCTTAAAGTAGTTTTCCGGGAATTTTGAATAAAGAAATATCCTACAGATAATCCGTCAGTTGTTGATCTTGGGGTATAAGTGGCTATAAACGTTCTTCCCCTCTCTGTATGAACGCAGTAAGATGTGGGGGCAGAGGGTGACATAAACATCACTATATGGCAGATGTAGGTCAGTGAAGCGGTGGCGCTATTTATGACGATCCATGGAGGATTCCTGACACCTCTTCCATTAGCAGCCCCATGACTCGGCTCGCCTGGAGGGATTTGTAATGTTCTTCGACCTTCAGTGGGAACATGGAGCGGACAGGATATTGTACTCCTCACATTCCTGAATTGAGTTAATTACTCATTCATTATAGATCACGGTTCCACCAATCCATCATTCCGGGCTCCGGGAATAGTTGGATAATCTGTAGGCTGGTAAGGAACTATATCAGGGTCTTGGTATTTAAGAAGTAGCCATTCTATTGCCTTCAGCATCTAATGGGTTAAACATAACAGTCCGCATTATCACTGACTTTTAAGTATCGTGTAATATATTTGGTACCTCCACATTGATCAACACGGCAGAAGAAATGAACCAAGACTGTCAGAAGGACCACCACTGAGGGGTCTGATATTATTATTTAAAGGGGTGTTCCATTTTTTGACTCTGATAAACGTTTCTAAGGATCAATGATTTAATAATGGGTGTCTGACACCCAGCACCCTCTGGGTGCCATTAGAAGAGAAGGCAGCGTTCAGATGAGGGCTGTTTTTCTTTCTATCTATATGGGGTGGAACAACAAACAAGCCATCGCTGACCTGAAAAGCAGAAGTAGTACTTGGAGGAACTTCTTCATTCCAACATGGAATAAGGGATGTCAGGTGACAGGCCCCCGTATTTTGGATCCATGTATTACCCGTTAAAATAGAAGTTTGTTAAAAGGGTTGACCTCTGTACCTCATGTTTTTTGTAATGTGGTGTAAGTGTGGGGGGCAGGATATTAGTAAATTTACCAATATACATCTATTAATAGTTCTGCTCTGCTTTCTTGATATATAAAGTGAAGCCTCTTCATCAGCCAGAGATTCCTGTCCATAACATAGCTGCAGATTGAGGATCATGTGGTCTCTAACTGTCCATGAACAATCACCCTGCCAGGACCTTGATCTTCTATCCAAAAATGCTATCATAAGGCAGGGCGATTATGGTTCCTGTATTAGAAGCCTGTGCTCACTAACCCAAATTATTACAGCATTCTCTGTACAGTGTGTAGAAATTCTTGCATTGCTTATCCCACGTCCCGTGTTTTGCAGAATGAATCCACATTGACATGGGCCCGTCACACCCTGGAGATTTAGTGCCTTGTGAGACGCGATGGCTTCAGAGATGGAGAAGGCTGACGCGCTCCTCCAGACATTCAGCACTGCGTCCGTCGCCTCCAGCCTAGGGTTGGGCATCTTCTGCTTTTTTGCCGATAAAGTGCAGCAAGCCCCTTTCATCCAGCAGAATGATTGGCTCCGAGCCCTGTCTGACAACGCCACCCATGGAGTGATCGGCATGTGGTCGTGGGCCATCGTCATCGGCCTCCGGAAGAGAAGTGACTTTTGTGAAGTTATTCTTGCTGGATTCTTCGCTTGTATCATAGACTTGGACCACTTCTTCCTTGCCGGGTCTTTCTCATTAAAGGTCAGTAATTCTTTTGCTGTAAATATTCAAGAATGTTGAAACTTGTCCCAATAAGTTGTTACCTTAAGGCAACTTTTGCCAGATTGGACTCTTGAAAATAAGGTGGGGTTGGCCCAAGTATTGGATTGGGGATAGTAATCTAATTTGGTGGGCCTCTGAATGCTGGGACTCCCACTGATTGCGAGAGGGGAAGAGGTTCCCCCTAATTGATGGGGTGCTAGGTCACCCATGCATCACACAGCTTTGTTTCATGTCTACAGAACATGGCAGCGCTCCAGGAGTTAACTATTAAACTTGGTCAAACCCCTTTGAATGACCAAGGATTGAGGAAAGGGTACTGCACCTATCCTAAGGTTGTGTCTGGTATCTCACCTCCATTGAAGTATCATGCAAATTTGTTAATCGGTCATTCATGGCCTCGCAAGTAGAAATCTGCATTGTGAAGTTCATGTTTCTATTAAATTAATTTCCCAGTGATCTCCAGTATCTGCACATGGCGTTGTCAGTGGGTACATCCATATTCTTCTTTTTATCCCTTTTCTCCCCAACATCGCTCACTGTGTATATAGCAGGTATAGGACTGTGCCTCCACGCTTAGCCCTGCCCCTGAGCTTATTTGCATAAAGATCTAAAATCAACTTTCGGTAAAATAAGCAATTGCCAGGGAACAGGAAAGGTGTACGGTGTCTTACGATGCAGAACACCTCCCTCCACCGTACATAGAAAGGTCGGTGAGTGATCTGCCTGTAAAGCCAGTGGGGTGGGGGGGTCTACATTCGTTATTGTGTACTTGCAGCAATGACATGGTTTTAGAATTTTTTTTTTTCAGAGATCTGAATGTTCAGTCACCAAAAATAGGTCATTGCTCCTCACAGCTGCTGAATATTTGATGGGAGCCTTCTGGAACTTGACCGACTTGTCGGGGTGGGTTCCAGTTTTCCTTACGGTTTTAGTGTTAGTATTTATGAAATGCACCAATGATGCCCTTTGTTTAATATGGGGTAATGAGATCCTCGGATGGGTTCACACAGAGGCATTGTGCCCCCATAGAGGTCTACGGCACCCGGTCACAGTAAGCTGAGCACACGTCTCACTGCGGCCGACCACTGAGCTCCCTAAAGGCGCCTTCCCACGTGCCACTTTCATTGTGTTTTTAAACAAATGCCTTTCATTGCAAATGCATATGCGTTTTGGCCAAACCCCCTCCCACTTTAGTTTTTGATGCGTTTAAAAATGTGACAAAAACGGCACGTCGGATGGCGCCCTAAGGAGGGGTGAGGAACCCTCCACCCCTCCCTCCTCCACCTGGCCGGGTGCTTGCCCTTGTTATGGCACCAAAGAGCACAAGTCTTTTTGTATGAGGCCTTAAAGTGTCTTCCAACCTAGTTTTTATTGAAGAATTTGAAAGGTTTACAAAACAAAATCTGTGTGGCCTTAGCGTGAAACCATGTTATCTGGTTGATAAATCACAGAGATAAAAATAGAGTAATGTCAATTATTGCTGAGGATTTGACGAAGATTTCATGACTATAAAACCTTGTCAAAACCACATAAAACAACCTTATGGATTTTGGAGGAGCGTTGAATAACATTTGGGGGGGGGGGAGGGGAATTTTTTGTAAACCTGCAGCTTTTTTTTTTTTCCCAACTGCTTTGTATGAATTTAGGAAATGAAGGCTTGTGATTGGTTGCAATGGGGATTGATAACGCTTATAGGGATGTAACATTCAAGTTGGGCCGAGTTTTCCAAACCTGAAGGTTCCCTTTGGGTTCCGAAACTGAAAACAGTCGCTCACTCCCACCTGTTACTCTTGCGGTGCTGGCACATCGCGGGTACAGTTCTTATTATGCACCAGATTTATCAAATTGTAAATATAAGAAGTTTATATTATTACAAACCGACCAGGTAAAATTTGTCAAAATTTCAGACTGTCTGGTGTCTGATTTTAGACTTCATATTTGGTGGCTCAGTTGACGGCTAAAAAAAGATTATGGTGGATTTGCATTATTTTTAGGTTATGCCCCGTCTCCTGCTAAACCACACCGGACCACTCCCTTTTGCCGTACCAGTCGGGCGACTCTGAAGCCCTTGATAAATGTTGCGCAAGGCATTTGAGATGGTATATTGAAGAAATTTACCACAGATTGCATATGGCCGCCACTTTATACCTCGCTTATGAAGGTGTCTGGCAGGGTTCCCTTTTCCATCAGTGGCTCCATTTGGACTCCTAGTTGGTCGTTCCTTGAAATTTGAGGCGAAAAATGAAGATTCTGATGGGGTTACCACTTTGGTACACTGTGTATTATCAAATATTTTTCGGCTCCGTGCGTGTGAATGTACCGCACATGGATCATCTTTTCCTCTCCCGCCTGTGAGTGATTTTGTGCTATTATTTCCCTGTGCTGACGGTTTCAGGCCTGTAATGTGGTTGTAGTAATGGCACTTGTTTACCTCCTTTTCCCTGAGGAGACATTTCTGATTGTAATGGAAGCTCCGGCGTCGTCGGAGCTGTGATACATCCCTGCTCCAATCATTGTGCTGGGAGAGTTTGTTTCACCTTGTTAAAGTCGTAGGTAATAGGAGTATGAATCATTTCTATGTCTTAGAATAACTTTGTGTTTTCAAAGGACACAGAAAATGGGAAACTTGAAAACCTGTATCAAAGATGACCTCTACCTCCTCCCGTTTTAGTAAATACTTGTATTCTCCATGAAATCCCAATTCTGAAGTATCTTTTCTTAAAATTCTGTTTATGTAGTCCCTTACCTACGGACAGAATCGGTTCTTTGGGTTTGTATGTAAGTTAGAACTCCATACAAATTTTTATTTTTTTAACCCATTAAAACATTCAATTTCGATTAATTTTTGCATTCTTATTTCATCTGGGTACCAAGTGGTGTAAAAATAATGAAAAACTCCTTAATCCTTATCTGTGGTTCAGTGGCTCCTTTTGTCACCTCCGGTTTCTGTTGGTATATGGCGGTTCAGTGGGGATGTTGTGTTTACAGCGTAGACCCACTACAGTCTAATACAGGTCATAACCACATGTTGTAGCGGTTGCACACCAACAGGGAGTGATTCGAGGGGCTGCACTGGACCTGAGGTAAGAATAGGTTTTTGTTTTGTTTTTTTTATTCATTGTCATTCCATTCCTTAGTTGGAATCACAACCATTATGATCCCAGCTGTGTTAGTGCAGGGTCCTGGCTGTCGATAAATATATATGTATATAGATTCCCTAACATGCCTACATGTCCTGGTTTTTCAAGGGATTAAAGTGTTTACAACGCTCCAGTGATCTCTACTTCTGGTGAAGCCTGTTTGTAATTCAAGTGAATAGAGCCCAGCTGAAAGAACAGGCATTACTGCTGTAAAATGGTGTGTAAGGGCCATAATAATAATAATTCCTGTGGAACACACAGATTCTGCAGCACTGCAAAGAGTTTGCCAGAAGTCCCTGTCTTCATGGGGCTCATAATCTAATCAAC
Organism: Engystomops pustulosus; assembly: GCA_019512145.1. NCBI lineage: Eukaryota > Metazoa > Chordata > Amphibia > Anura > Leptodactylidae > Engystomops > Engystomops pustulosus. The sequence continues at coordinate 299,145,753 of CM033641.1, read as the reverse complement.
CTACCAGAAAGAAACCCCCGGAGCCATAAGCAAAGGGGGACATGACTTTGGCAGGGGGGGGGGGACCTAGAACGCTGGAAGTTTTTTTTAGGTAGATTGTATTAATTTAATAAGGTGGGAGGGGGGTTCTGTTTGACAGAGAGCAGAGTGTAGGGGTATGGGTGGGGTGGTACTATGAGAGGGGTGTGGCCCAGCATTAGATATCACTTCCTGTCCTGGTCTTTCTTCCCTCTGTTTTTCTACTCACCAGAAGACCCTGGAAAACAATGTCTGCGTTGCCTGGGGAGTATACCCTGTTTCCCTAAAATAAGACATCCCCCGAAAATAAGACTAGTACAATTTTGCTAAGTCTTAGAAATATAAGGCCTCCTAAAATAAAGACTAGACGGAGTAAATACCCAAGTAAGGGAAGAGCAGCTAAAACCGGGACATAACATTAGTATCTCGGAAAATCTTTAGATGCCTGACAGAAGTTGATGACATCATAGGGGAAGAAATTAAGGGAATAAAACACTGACGGTTCTTGCGCAATGGCATGTGATACCGCAGCCTCGCAGATAAAAGGGCCATGATGTATGGAAAGTGCTTTTACACATGAGACTGGGCCCAATGAATTACTAATAGAAATGGAGTCACAAAGAAATACAGCAGGAATTCAGAGTTTTGGAGAGTTATAAGAGAAAGTCGTTTTTCTTTGTTCAATCGATAAATTGTAAATTCTTGTTCTTGGAAAAAATAAGAATCCCCTGAAAATAAGACCTAGTGGCCCTCTTAGGAGCAAAAATTAATTAAGACACTGTCTTATTTCGGGGAAACAGGGTACTACTGAGGTTATCTCACACTGTAGTTCCACCCACATCACCTCACACATCAGGTATTAGTGTAGAATCAGCTTCTAACCTCGGTATAGAAAGGATTTTTACCTCAGAAATCATAATTACATAGGAGTTCATGTAATAATCTCCTCATAATTATAAGCCCAGTTACTTATTTGGCAGACATGACAGTCTATCATGTTTATTACTCATACACTGCAGATATGGCTGCTTATGTTACTGGGGAGAAATATTTTATAATATTATGTGAACATGCTGCAGGGGAGACCTGCTCCCATTTACCCCACATAGTGCAGACATGGCGAAGCGGGTATCTGCTTCCACAGGGATCTCTATGGGATGTTTATTACCTCCACAGCTTTTTGGCAGCTCATATTTGCCTTACAGCAGCCAATGGCTGATACATCATATATTACAGCAGCCATGGCTGATACATCAGATTAGTACGCAGCATCAATGAGGTCCTGGTGAGCTGGAGACCGTGGTTATGGAGAAAGGCTGAGGATAGATGTCACCATCTAACTGTGCTCTCTATGAGGAGGTCAACCTGTATCACACACTGTTGAGAGAGGAGCGGTTGAAGGAGAGAGAGCATAGATCCCCTGAACCTTGGACTGACATTCTTATAACACCACTTATATCTTATCATAGTCCCCCTCCTGTATATCATGTAGGTGGCCTCCATCTTAGTCACTGACCATGAGGGATGCAGGTTATTGCCCCTCCCCTCCCTGTGTCTGGTGGTTATGTATATGACTTCCCTCTCACTGCTCTCTGTTTGTACACAGTATTGATGGAGTACCTGCAGCCTCAGTATATATTACTGGAGAAGTTGTAGTTAAGACATGTGCTCATGTATACAATTACATAGGGAAGGTGGATGGGGCAGTAGTGAGTGGAGTACAATGCCAGCCTCAGTAATATATTACTACTGGAGAATACTGTCTATAAGACTAACAATGTGCTCTGTAATATTACATACATAGGATGTGGATGGGATAGTTAGTGAGGGAGTCCATTACCCTCAGTCTGTAGTACTGGAGAATCAACTGTAATATAGACTACATGTGCTCATGTATATATTACTAGGAGGTGGATGGGCAAGTAAATTAGGAGTACATGCCCCATCATCTATATTATAGCAGAGCTCGTAGTGTAAGACTAACTTTGCTAATGTAATACATTACAGTGGATGGGACAGTAGTGAGTGGAGTACATGCAAGCTCAGCTATATTATAGCAGAATCTCTGTAGTGTAAGCCTTCATGTACGCATGTATTAATTATATAGTATGGGGCTGGACTGAGGAGTACATGAACCTCGGTCCTTGGATTTTTGGAAATTGGTTTTTTGGGGAGGAGGGGATCTGCCTTCAGTTGGTCTCGCGACTTTAAATTATTAGATCATTTATAGTCTTCTTCCCCTTGTGAGTGATGTTGGTTTATTGTTACAATGTGGAAGTTGTGCTCCTCAACTTGATGTGTGGATTTTAAAAAAAAAAAAAAAACAAAAAAAGTTAAAATGTTATATTTTAAATTTAACGTGGTATCTCGTGGTGGGTAGAGGGTCCTCGGGGTTGTTATAAACTGTCTTGAAGAGGTGGAGTCTCAAACAAACAAAAAAAATTTGACTGGTTATTTCTGGTCAAGCGCACACAGGGTATGGGGCTCTCACAGGGTGGTGTCCTTGGGGAGCCCAGGAGACGAGAGTATCCACCTGATGGTAACTGGCGGTGCTGCTGAGCCCGTGGTGGCGCTGGTGGTAATGGAACATATTTTCCTGGTTTTGTGTGCCTGACCTTGTTGGGGGCCTCGCGACGATCTACCTATATAAATTTATGTATATCTGTTTATGAAAGATGTTTTTATGAAAAGGCCGGGTAGAGGGTCCCGGGTTGGGTAATAGAATGCGGATTGGAGTGGCACACCTCGAAATTTTGGCTGGTTTTATTTCTAGTCAAGGAGGCACACATGGGTATGGGGCTTCTCACAAAGGGTGGTGTCCTTGGGGGCCCGGGAGATGAGAGTAGCCAGCCAAGTGGCTGGCATGCCCGCCGAGCCTGTGGTTTGCGGCTGGCGTAATGGACATATTTTCCTGTTTCGTGTGTCCGGACCTTTTTGGGGTCATCCGAGGACGATCTACCTATATATAAAGATTTATATATTTATGGTTTATATTTATAATTTTAAATATGGCTTCCCCATTTTTGGGTTGTCACCTCTCAAGTCCGGTAAGTTTTTTTTGGTGTGGGCTATTTTAAAACCTTTACTACTATCCATTTTAATTTGAAATTAAAATTATAATAATTCTTTTATATGTAGCGCGCATCAGGAGCTTGCAATGGTTCCCTGTCCCGTTGGCTCAGTAATCTATCGCCCACCAGCATGTTTTATAAGTTGAACCCATTACGAAACAAATGTCTCTTTTGCTGTTGGGTATATATAAGAACAGGTTGGCTTGGCTGTCTGTATTCAGCCCAGCAGCTTAATATATACTATATACCCTGTCTTGGCTCATGATTGTATAGCCTGTAATCTAGCAAAACACATTTAAAGTGCGGCCTCTGATGCATTTGCATTTTGTATCAAGTTTGAAAGGTCATTCTTTGTGTTTTTGCTTTACTGATATACTGGGAGAGGCTTAAGGAGTAAGATTTTGATATATACTACAACATAGTGAAAATATTTATATAACCACCAAAAAAAATAAATAAATAAATAAAATAATTATCATCGCCCCTCCCCCTCCCTGGGGGTAGCCATCAGTGTATGGCCCCCTGGAGTGGAGAAGAAGCCATCACGGGTATGGCCTCCTGGCGTGGAGGAGTAGCCATCACGGGTATGGCCTCCTGGAGTGGAGGGGTAGCCCATCTACGGTTATGGCCTCCTGAGTGGAGGAGTAGCATCACGGTTGGCCCCTGGAGTGTGGAGTAGCCCTCACGGTATGCCTCCTGGAGTGGGGGAGTAGCCATCACGTGGTATGGCCCCCTGGGTGAGCCATCATGGGTATGGTCCCCCTGGAACGTAGTGGTAGCCATCACGGGTATGGCCCCCTGAGTGGAGGGTCAGCCATCACGGGTATGGCCCTCGGTTTCTACAGCTCCCTGTTAATATATCCCTCAGCTTGCATGTCACATCTTGCAGAATAAATTGGGTACTGAGCTTAGGTACTGGCGCCTGGAGGAATGGTGCCCTTTGTGGGAAGCTGATGGCCCGGCATCAATGAATAATGCCAGCAGGAAGAGCGGGCAGCACCAAGGAGGTGCTGGTCTAGTCACAAACGCAATTTTTCAACTTTGAACTGTTGGCCTGCACAACATTTATATTAGAATAAGGAAGTCTGGTCAGAAACTGGAGCGAAAGATCGAAAACCACACAAATGCCCACCCCCCCCCCCCCACTATATCTATTTCTTCTTTTCTTATGATCTATATAATGGATAATTTGGACTTATTTGTATCTGGTGTTGATGAAATCATAACTAGTGGCTTGGCTGTACAGAACCATTAGCTAGTTGCAGTAAATTTTGTATTTTTAAAATAGCGAGGGTATGTTAGCCCCATGTGTTTATTGGAATCATGGTTACCTCTTTTATGATTCCCTGCTTTACTGTTTTTAAGTTGATTATTATTGCTGTCATTACTATAATAAGTCTGTTACATTTTTGTGAGTTGGGATGTACTATTTTTCCTTGCTAGTTTTGCAAAACATCTCTGAAGAACTAGAGTTTATTGTTTTTGTGGGGGTCGAGTCCATTGAGTGTCAAACGGCCCTCTTTCTGTGGCGGTGAGGAGTTGGGTGGAAGTTGCAGGTGGACTTAATTTTAACTAATCGAGTGTTAAACCTCATGGTGGTGAACAGGCTGATCTTTGGAATGGCCAGCCTGAGGACTGTCTTAATGTAATGTCATCCATGCTGTCAACGTGGTGAAGCACGGAGTGAGGAGCTTCACAAGGGTCATTGGTGCCCTTACCAGTGGACTGGCTAGGCTATATGGCAAGCCAGAGCGTGCCGCCCCTTTTTGCTGCCTGGCCGGTGGGCTGTATGTCAGCAGCTGGGGAATCCCAGTATGGTTAACCCATTCCTAGCCAATTCACCCCACTCCTCCTTTAACTGTTTTAGTCTTGGTATTTAAAGTAAAGCTGTGGCCTAGTTGAACATCATAAAATAAAGTGTTTTGTGTTTATTTATACCCCCACAGTGTTCCGCCTTTTCTTTTGAGCTGTTATGACGAAGTGAAGGTCCATCCCATATCCAACAGTCAAGAAACCCCCGGAGCCATAAGCAAAGGGGGACATGACTTTGCAGGGGGGACCTAGAACGCTGGAAGTTTTTATGTAGTTTGTAATTTCATTTAATTAAGGGTGTGTTCTGCTTTGAGAGAGCAGAGTGTAGGGTAGGGTGGTACTATTAGAGGGGTGGGGCCAGCATTAGATATCACTTCCTGTCCCCTGGGTCTCGCTTCCTCTGTCTCTCACCAGAAGACCATGATAAACATGTCCCCTCCCACCCGCCCTGTACATTACTAACTCGCTAAACGTTCCCTCTTTTATTATATTAGAAAACTTTATTGTACATTATTTGCTGGATTCTGAGATGTGTATTTTGTACCATGTATATTGCTTTTTACTCTGCATAGATAGAATAAAGTTTGGTTCTATCCTCCTAAGCCAGAGGAAATGGCAATCCTTCAGCCATGGGTTTCCCTATAGGTTTCCTTTCCTCCTCCTCCACAGGGGTTTTTCCCTCTCCTGCGTGCTGTGGGAGGACTCTTTGTGAGTCGGAGGTTTACCAGAATTTTTATGGTTGCCTGGACATTAATTCATATGTAATAGGTTCCATGCTTTTGTTTAAAAAGAAATATACAAATAGAAACATAGATTTATTTAATATAACACAATATATATATAAATAAAATAAAATCAAAAAAATATAATAATAATGGGAGTCAATTTTTAAGTAATAAATAATAGCAGGTTTTGCTTTCTGTCACAGCTCAAGCTTTGGAGTTGGCGGTGGAGGATTTGGGTGGGAAGTTGCAAGGTGACTTTAATTTTAACTAATATGGATGTTAAACCTCATGTGGTGAACAGCCTGCGCTTTGGAAGTGGCCAGCTAATGATGTTCTTAATGGTATGTCATCCCAGGGCGGCACGGGGTGAAGCACCTGAGTGAGGACTCACAAGGGTCATTGGTGCCCCTTAGGACTGGCTCTGCTAGAATGGCAGCCAGTCTTGCCGCCCCCTTTATGCGGCTGGGCCGGTGGGCCTGTATTCAGGCAGCTGGGGATCCTCACAGTAAGGTGAAATCCCATTCCTACAATTCACCCACCTCCTCCTTTAACTGTTTTAAGTCTTGTGATTTAAATAAGCTGTGGCCTATTTTGACATACAATAAAATAAAGTGGTTTTGTGTTTATTTAACCCCACACTTGTTCCCCCCCCCCTTTTCGTTTGAGCTGTTTATGACGAAGTGAAGGTCTCCCATATCAGTCATGTTTTGGAGTGTGGGAGGAAACCACGCAGATGTTGACCTGGGAACTTTGACCCAGTACCCCAGCGCTGCAAGGCTGTAATGCTAACCACTAAGCCACCCAGTATTCACTGATTATGGGATCGGCAGGGGTGCAGGTTGTTGATAAGGTAATGATGGATGATCATTTAAAATCATTCTTTCTAGGAAGCTGTCAAGCAGAAATTGCCTAATAAACTACTACCAGTATGTCACCCAAGCAAGCGGAACACCCTCATAATCATGTCTATTTCATGGCCTGGTGTGTGGCTTTGCGACCAGAAAATCACTTTGAAGTGACATGTAATTTGGTTTATATAGTCATGGAGCGGAGAGAGTTTAATCCACTGACGTCAAGCAAGCTCACACTCCACCCTCAGAACGCCCCTACACTTAATTGATGGCCCGCATCAACTACTTCACTAACCGATCTCTATTTCATTCTGAGGTGAGCAGAGCTTGACTTCAAGATGAGCTCTCCGCCTGCCATGACTTTATAACAACTAATTTCATCTCACTATCAAGTTGATTTTCTGGATGATGCTACCAACACTGAGCCACTGAAAGAACATGATCTGGAAGGTGTTCATTCTGGCTTCATCAAACATGCTGGTAATGGTTTATTAGGTAAATTACTGCTGACAGGTCTCCCTTCAAATAACCCATAAATTAATTAAGGATTTGTAATGTATACAGGTGAGCTCCCTTAGTGGTAGCCAAACCATGTACATTTGTATCCATCATTAAAACGCAGGGTCACTTCCTCACAATCCAGGCACCATACTGGGAAAAAACTCTTGGTATCCATTGCCTCCTCTTTCTTCTAAAATCAACATTAAAATTTCTTATAACCCTGGAAGGGTTCTAAAGAAGAGAAAAAACTTAGACTAGATTCGAAGGGTTGTTAGGATGCGGTTTTTCCTATCTTTCTTCGTATCATTTCACACCTGTTTCATGTGTTTCTCCCATTCCCTTCCCCGCCTGCCCCTCTGCCCTTCCCTCCCTCCCTCTCGCCCGCTGTAAGGTCATCAGGGGGAAGCGCTCCTGCTCATTGTAACAAGCCTCTGAAGGTAAAGCACACAAGGGGTCCTTCTAGCTCACAGGGCTCAATTTTAAAAGTGTGTTAGAAGAAAGTGATAACAATATAAGAGATTACCACGTCCACTGTGCCTGATCTATGTAGTGTCACTGTTTATCATGCTGGATTTTTGATGGTAAGATTTTCTTAACACACGTAGGTATGGGATATAGATGCAGCCCTATTACTTGTCATGTGAAACCATGTATGATTGATGCTTAGATTTTCACTTCTTTTTAGATTTTGATAAATCTCTGTACATAGAACCGTGCTCCAGGCACAAAGCGGCGGATAATGAAAATCCAATATATTTTCTAATGTCCGCCAGCACAGACATTGCAGGAAATCTCTTATACTAGTATGACGGCATGATAGTTCAGTGCGCTGTGGATGGAGATGTCAGCCCTCTTGTGCCGGGGTCGAGCAGAGACGAGTTAAGATGTTAATGAACAGAGTTTGGAGCAGAATGAAGGCACACACGGCTATTCTGTCGCCATGTTGGGCGGTTTCCATAAACCTGAGATGGGTCAAAAAGAAAGCGGTTGTTGCAGTGACCTGTCTGTGGAGAGACTGGTTATTTTCGGTAACGGAAGCTACTCAGTAGGAACTGTAGAGAATAAATATTAGGCTGGTTCTTTAGAAATGTCTGTGGCGGGTCAGCGCTGTGACTATAGTGTACTTATGACTGCGTCGTTGCTTTTAGACATTGCATAATCTCAGTAACGGGGGTCCAAACGCACGTGGTCATGTGAATAACTGACGTGACACTCACTGTCACTGTGACGGCCGGCAGTCTCCTAAAGGGCTGATTGGTGGAGATGTAATCCCCAATATCAACACTGACCAGCTGACCCGGTGAACGGTGATCAAGGTATTAAAACACAGACAACTCCTTTAAAATTTTTGGAAAGGTTAATTTTTACCTCAATGATAACCTAAGCCATCTGGTTCATGTCTGATCTGTATGTTTTATTCCAGAAATGTTTTACACGTAGAAAAGCCATTTATCTCGTTTTAATCTGTAATTCTCTGTTTGTCTCAGAGCTGGTATGAGACTTGGCAGCTATGTTTGTCCCCGTACGCGAACCAAAAAAACATATGGGATATAGGATGTCAATATGGGACGATTTATGAAGTGTCTAAAACGGACAATAATTATATCTGTTTTGTGTCTGAACAAGTTATCACACGATTTTCCAATATACTTTGTCCGTATCAATTCCCACAGTTTTATAATCTTGCTTGCGCTCATTCAAGCAGAGCTTCATGTTTGGTCATACTTGGTATAGAAAACCGCATCCCGTGGTCATGTGACTCCAGAACAGTTTGCACTGGAAACATCACATGACCGGTAGCTAACCGATGTCTGTTCACACGCGACGTTAGCAACGTGCATTTTTGAAACTCATACAACAGCTGAGTAGAGACTATTTTCCTAATTACACTTGTCAACATTGCATTTACAACAATGCTTGCCTTAAACAATGGTTACACATGTTAACAAATGCACTGTTTGAAACACACACTGACTGTTTTACCTTTCCAGTTGATGCTACCGGTGTGTGACGCTCACATGACCAGGATAGTTTCTATCCATGGATATAAACCATGAAGCTTCCTGTTGAATGACGCAATCAGAAGATCTAGAAAGCAGTCAGGACTATTGATAGCATGTGAAATGTATAAAATTAATTGCACCCAAAAATTCTATTATTTGATGGGAGGGGACAACCGCTTTAAACTGACTGGATAATCTAGGTAGTCGCTAAGACTTAGGCCAGTTCACATCCTCTGTTAGGTCTTCGGTTATTAAGAGCCAAAACCAGATGTGGGGTTAAAACACAGAAGAGGTGCAGTCTTTTCCATTACTACTTACCGATCGTGTAGTTGGCTCACAATACTCTGGTGTATATTAACTGAGACCTAAGAGATGTGACCCCCCCCCCCCCCCCCCCCCCACTTATATCTATTCTCTTCTTGTCTTATGATCTATATTAATGGTATATATTGGACTTATTTGTATCCTGGTGTTGATGAATCATAACTAGTGGGCTTTGCTGTACAGAACCATTAGCTAGGTGCAGTAATTTTTGTATTTTTAATAGGAGAGGGTATGTTAGCCCCCATGTGTTTATTGGAATCATGGTTACTCTTTTATGATTCCCTGCTTTACTGTTTTTAAGTGGATTATTATTGCTGTCATTACTATATAGTCGGTTACATTTTGTAGAGTTGGGATGTACTATTTTCCTTGCTAGTTTTGCAAAAACATCTCTGAGAACTAGAGTTTATTGTTTTTGTGGGGGTCGAGTCCATTTGAGGTGTCAAACGGCCTCTTCTGTGGCGGTGGAGGAGTTGGGTGGAAGTTGCAGGTGGACTTAATTTTAACTAATAGAGGATGTTAAACCTCATGGTGGTGAACAGCCTGAGCTTTGGAAGTGGCCAGCCTGAAGGATGTCTTAATGGTAATGTCATCCAGGGGCGGGCACGGTGGTGAAGCACAGGAGTGAGGAGCTTCACAAGGGTCATTGGTGCCCTTAAAGTGGACTGGCTCTGCTAGAATGGCAAGCCAGAGCGTGCCGCCCCTTTATTGCTGCCTGGCCGGTGGGCTGTATGTCAGGCAGCTGGGGATCTCACAGTATAGGTGAATCCCATTCCTAGCAATTCACCCAACTCCTCCTTTAACTGTTTTAGTCTTGTGATTTAAATAAAGCTGTGGCCTATTTGACATCATAAAATAAAGTGTTTTGTGTTTATTTATACCCCACACAGTGTTCCCCCTTTTCTTTTGAGCTGTTATGACGAAGTGAAGGTCCATCCCATATCCAAAAGTCAAGAAAACCCCGGAGCCATAAGCAAAGGGGACGCTACTTTGGCAGGGGGACCTAGAACGCTGGAAGTTTTTGTAGTTGTTTAATTATATAGGTAGGGTTCTGCTTGGAGAAGCTAGGGTAGGGTAGGGTGTACTATGAGAGGGGTGGGGCCAGCCTAGATATCACTTCCTGTCTGGGTCTCTCTTCCTCTTTCGTCTCACCAGAAGACCATGGAGAACATGCCCCCCCCCGCCCTGTACCAATTACATCTACAACTGTTACCGACTTTATGTATAATTAAGAAAACTTTAGTGTACATTATTTGCTGGATTCTGAGATTGTGTATTTTGTACCATGAATATTGCTTTTTACTGCATATGATGAATCAAGTGGGGTCACTATCCTCCTAAGCCCAGAGGAGGGCACTTCAGGTCCCGAGAGGTTCCCCACAGGGGTTTTCCCCTCCGGCGTGCGGTGGGATGCTCTGTGGGTGAGCGGAGGTGTAGCCGCTTGATTAGGTGGTTGCCTGGACAAATCATAGTATAGTCATGCTTTGGTTTACAAAAAGAAATATACATAGAAACATATATTTATTTTATACCATATCTATCATAAAATAAATAAAAAAAATATAATAATTGGGAGTCAATTGAAGTAATAAATAATAGCGGTTTGCTTTCTGTCACAGCTTTTGGAGTTGGCGGTGAGGAGTTGTGGAAGTTGCAGGGGACTTAATTTAACTAATAGAGGAGTTAAACCTCATGGTGGTGAACGCCTGCGCGTTTGGAAGGCCCACCTGAGGATGTCTTATGGTAATGTCCCAGGGGCGGGCACGGTGGTGAAGCACACGGATGAGAGCTTCACGGTCATGGTGCCCTAAGTGAGGACTGGCTCTGCTAGAATGGCAAGCGAGCGTGCCGCCCCTTTATTGCTGCCTGGCCGGTGGTCGTATGTCAGGCAGCTGGGGATCTCACGTAAGTGAATCCATTCCTACAATTCACCCAACTCCTCCTTTAACTGTTTTAGTCTTGTGATTAAATAAGTGTGGCCTATTTTGACATCATAAAATAAAGTGTTTGTGTTTATTTAACCCCACAGTGTTTCCCCCCTCCCCCCTTTTCTTTTGAGCTGTTATGACGAAGTGAAGGTCCATCCCATATCCAAAAGTCATGTTTTGGAGTGTGGGAGGAAACCCACGCAGATGTTGACCTGGAACTTGAACCCAGGACCCCAGCGCTGCAAGGCTGTAATGCTAACCACTAAGCCACCCAAGTATTCAACTGAATTATGGTGATCGGCAGGGGTGCAGGTTGTTGATGAGGTAATGATAGGTGATCATTTAAAAATAAATTCTTTCTAGGGAAGCTGTCAGCAGAAATTGGCCTAATAAACTACTACCAGTATGTCATCAAGCAGCGGAACACCCTCTAGATCATGTCTATTTCATGGCCTGGTGTGTGGCTTTGACCAGAAAATCAACTTTGAAGTGACATGTAATTTGGTTGTATATAGTCATGGAGGCGGAGAGTTTAACACTGAAGTCAAGCTCACCTCACCTCAGAACGCCCTCTACACTGTAATTGATGGCCCTGCATCCAGACACTTCACTAACCAGATCTCTTTCATTCTGAGGTGAGCAGAGCTTGACTTCAATGATGAGCTCTCCGCCTCCATGACTTTATACAACTAATTTACATCTCACTTCAAGTTGATTTTCTGGATGATGCTACCACACTGAGCCATGAAAGAAACATGATCTGGAAGGTGTTCATCTGCTTCACAACATGCTGGTAATGGTTTATTAGGTAAATTACTGCTGACAGGTTCCCTTAAATACCCATTTAATTAAGGGATTTTAATGTATACAGTGAGCTCCCTCTAGTGGTAGCCAAACCATGTACATGTATGTATCATCATTATAAACCAGGGGCACTTCCTCACAGATCCAGGCACCATGACTGGGAAAAACTCTGGTATCCATGGCCTCCTTTCTTCTAAAATCAACACTTAAAATTATTCTTATAACCCTGAAGGGTTCTAAAGGTGTTTCCAGAGCTCTTCCATACTGTAGTTTCACAGCCTGTTTCATTGTTTCCCACTTCCCCTGCTCCCTCAGCTCTTCCCCCTCCCTCTGCCTGCTGTAATGTCATACAGGGGGAAGCGCTCCTGCTCATTGTAACAGCCTCTGAAGGTAGAGCACACAGGGGTCCTTCTAGCTCACTGGCATAATTTTAAAAGTTGATGTTAGAAGAAAGATAGATAACAAATATAAGAAGATTACCACAGTCACGTTGCCTGGATCTATGAGTAAGTGTCACTGGTTTATCATGCTGGATTTTGATGGTAGATTTTCTTACACACGGGTATGGATGGAGATGCAGCCTATTACTTGTCATGTGAAAACCATGATGATTGATGCTTAGATTTTCACTTCTTTTTAGATTTGATAAAATCCTGTACATATAGACCGTGCTCTAGGCGACAAAGCGAGCGGATAAGGAAACCAATATATTTTCTATGTCGCCAGCACAGAACATTGCAGGAAATCTCTTATACGATATGTAATGACGGCAGATAGTCAGTGCGCTGTGGATGGGAGATGTCAGCCCGTCTTGCCGGGGTCGAGCAGAGACGAGGTTAAATGTTAATGAAGAGTTTGTAGCAGAATGAAGGCACACGGCTATTTGTGCGCCATGTGGGCGGTTTCCATAGAAACTGACGATGGGTTCAAAAAAGAAAAGCGTATGTGCAGCCTGCTGGGAGGGAGACTGGATTAATTTTCGGTACGGAAGCTACATCAGAGGGAAATGTAGAGATAAATATTTAGCTGGTTCTTTAGAAATGTCTGTGGCGGGTCAGCGCTGTGACTATAGTGTACTTATGACGCGTCGTGCTTTAGGACATTGGCAGTAATCTCAGTAACGAGGTCCAAAGCGCACGTGGGTCATGTGATAACTGAACGTGACATCACTGGCCTGTGACGTGACGCGGCAGTCGACATAAGGGCTGATTGGTGGGAATGTAAATCCGCCAATATCAAACTGACCAGCTGACCCGGTGAAAGGTGATCAATGGTATTAAAACACAGACAACCCCTTTAAATTTTGTGGAAGGGGAACATTTTTTACCTCATGATACTAGCCATCTGGTCATGTCTGATCTGTATGTTTATTCCAGATGTTTTACACAGTAGAAAAGCCATTTATCATCGGTTTTATCTGTAATTCTCTGTTGTCTCAGAGCTGGAGTATGGAGACTGGCCGCTATGTTGTCTCCCGTACGTCGAACACAAAAAAACATATGGGATATAGGATGACAATGGGACAGATTTATGAAGTGTCTAAAAGGAAATAATTAATATTGTTTGTGTGATGAAAAGTTATACGATTTTCCAATATACTTTCCGTATCAATTCCACACAGTGTTCTAGATCTCTGCTTGCTGTCATTCAACAGGAAGCTTCATTGTTTGCATACTTGGATAGAAACCGATCCCTGGTCATGTGACATCAGACAGTTGCACCTGTGAAACATCACATGACCGGTAGCTAACGAGTGTCTGTTCACACGCGACGTTAGCACGTGCATTTTGAAACTCATTACAACAGCTGAGTAGAGACTATTTTCCTAATTACATTGTCAACATTGCATTTACAAAATGCTTGCCTTAACACAATGTTAACACATGTTAACAAATGCACGTTTGAACACACACTGAATGTTTACTTCCAGTTGATAGCTACCGGTGTGTGACATCACATGACCAGGAATAGGTTTCTATCCATGGATATAAACCATGAAGCTTCCTGTTGAATGACAGCAAGCATAGATCTAGAAAGCAGTCAGGAATTGATACATTAAAAAAAATTATAAAATTGCACCAAAAAATTCTATTATTTGATGGGAGGGGACAACCGCTTTAAACTGACGGGATAAATCTGGTGTAGTCTAAGACTTTAGGCCAGTTCACATCTCTGTTAGGTCTTCGGTTATTAAGAGCCAAAACCAGATGTGGTTAAAAACACAGAAGAGGTGCAAGTCTTTCCATTACTACTTACCTATCTGTAGTTGGCTCACAATAACTGGTGTATATAACTGAAGACCTAAGAGATGTGAATTGGCCCTAAGTCGTCTATCTGTGCGCCTTCTATTCGGTGGTTTAGTTTACACTTGGAAGAATGTGATTTGTCTTGTGCTCCCTTTTCCGTGAAGCCGCACCCCACTGTATATCTTGCAGTTACTGACACTTGTCCGTTTTTCTGTCTCTAGGCTGCCCTGCAACTCCCCCACCGCCCTCCTCTTCATTGTTCAACACTGATTCCTATCCTGGCCCTCGCGCTCAAGTTCCTTATGCAGCTCCTGAGGTTGAAGGACTCTTGGTGTTTCTTGCCCTGGATGCTGTTCATCTCTTGGACTTCGCACCACGTCCGCGATGGGATTCGCCATGGACTCTGGCTCTGCCCGTTTGGAAAGACTGGTCCGCTTCCCTATTGGCTGTATGTGGCTATCACTGCATCGCTCCCTAATTTGTGCTCCCTTGTCATGTACCTCACCGGAACAAGAGAAATGATGACCAAGAAGCACGGAATACACATTGATGTTTGAAGGGCGAATTCAGATGGTTTAAAAAAATAAAGTTTACATTCCAAGAATTTATTCTGATGGTTTCTGGATTTACAGAGGCCTATTTTCTGACTGTGTATATATATATATGTATTCAGATAATCACCATATATTGGCTACTACATAGATATAGTGGGAGAAGAAGGGGGATATCCTACAGTACAGGCAGTCCGGTGGTTACGTACAAAATAGGTTCTGTTGGTTTGTTCTTAAGTTGACATTGTATGTAAGTCGGAACTGTATATTTTAATTGTAACCTCAGCCAAAAATAGTTTTGGTGATAATTGGATTTTTACTTTTGGGTTGTCATAAGAACCAGGATTAACAATAAATCTTATTTGCAGACGCCTGTGATAACTGTTATAGCTGATTATTGTAGCCTGGGGTTAAAGTACAGTAAATTACCAAAAATTCAGAGGTCTGTTTGTAACTAGGGGTCGTCTGTAATTCGGGTGTTCTTAAGTAAGGGACCGCCTGTACTCTGCTACCGATCACTAGCTGCAGCAGCCGCTTATCTACAAATATTATATTACAACTAAACCAGTGCTGAGGAGGTATTGAGGGACTGCTAATTATCTGCTTATCCAGGTTCTAAAAGTAATTACTTTCTGTACTAGAATTTTTATTTTATTTTCATATTATAGATTTCTCCTATGGGCTAAATGGACACTACATATTTATTCTGTATGGATTGTATGGCGTGCAATATAACACAACTCTAGATATCCTAACCTGAAAGTTTCTGATGTCTAGTGGGGAGCACTGGATCTCCAGCAAATAAATATATATATATTAGTGCTGACATATTCTGATGCTCCTTACAGATCATGGGATAGATGTAAGACATTGCAGAGTAAGAACACGGTCATATGCAACAATAGGAGTGAGGGCCCTGCTCGCAAGAGCTTCCACTCTATAAGGATGAACCGGCTGTGCGATGGCTGGATTTCACAAACCGTCCACAGGACGGGACTCTGAGGATCATAGTGATAAATGTCATCATGATTATATTTTGGTGGTTTTGTGGGGATGAAGGGACTCTGTGTATTATATGTCACTATGATGCATGAAGTCCCG
Organism: Engystomops pustulosus; assembly: GCA_019512145.1. NCBI lineage: Eukaryota > Metazoa > Chordata > Amphibia > Anura > Leptodactylidae > Engystomops > Engystomops pustulosus. The sequence goes on along the minus strand of CM033641.1, from coordinate 299,129,818 downwards.
TCCTCTGTACTGTGGTCGGTCTGTGAAAACCAGTGCACAATTCCAGGATTCATAGACGAATCACTAGGGGTCCGACCGGCTGGACCCCAGACTCTGGTCAATGAGGAGCTCAAGTTGCTGCACATTGTAAACCAATCATGTGTGTTCCAGTTTACACATATCAATAAAATTATTACATTTTAATTTTATCCCCATTTGCTGTTGTCAATTACACTTTACTCTGCCGAATAAATATGGAACAGATCTGCATATGTTGTTATGGTAAGAAGTTTATTTATTTTTTACTCATAAAATTTTTGAATCATAAAGTAGTAGTGGTGGACTGAAAAATCTAGAAATAGCAAATGTCCTGTACAAGTTCTATAACATTATGATTCACATCTGGTTTTTGCTACAGAAAAGTACATAAACAAAGGATTTAGCTTGTGCACTTCCGAAAAATTAGGGTAAGTTAAAGTTTAACTAAAATAATCTACAACACGTGTGTTGCTAGTAAAAACCTGAAAAAAATAATAATATAAATCTTTATAAATGACTTTATAAATGCTATTCAAGCACAGAGGGAAGAAGGATGTTTTTAGACCGAAACATTTGTCATTGGGAACCAGCAACACGTATTTTGCACGTAACATCACTGACCAATCATCACATCGTACAAACAATAGATGATGTCACAGCTTATCTCCTCCCCCTCTCTGTACAATGACCTCTATATACATAACACTGACCCATCACTACTGACAATAGATGATGTCACAGCTTATCTCCTCCCCCTCCCTGTACAATGATCTCTATATAAATAGCACTGACCCATCATTACATCACTATTGACAATAGATGATGTCACAGCTTATCTCCTGCCCCTCCCTGTACAATGATCTCTATATAAATAGCACTGACCCATCATTACATCACTACTGACAATAGATGATGTCACAGCTTATCTCATCCACTACCCTGTACAATGACCTCTATATAGATAATAACATTGGCCTATGATTAACAGGTGAGCTTATTGAGATTTAACATGCAAAGTCAGAATTGAGTTGCACGCTCTATGTCCTGCACCAGAAATCCTGAATCTGGTGCTCCTTATGTACTGCACAGGCAAACTGCGTTTACGACATGTAAATGTGCTTTTGCATGTAATTTTGCTATAAATATAAATAGCAGCCCACTACAAATTCTAAACCTAATAATGTAAGGCTTCTGCATTCTTTTAGGCAACATCTCATACTTTTTATTTATATGGACAATAGACAAAGGTGCTTTTATTTTGTTTTTTTACTAACCATGGCTAAATTAGTGGCACATGTAATAAATCAGTGGAAAATGCGTCTTTCAGTACTTATCAGGGTTTTCTACCTACCGTACTTTCCCATATGAAAGTGCTGCCGATAAGAGTAAGTTTTCTATACTGATTTATAACTACTATACTGCTATATATACACTCACCGGCCACTTTATTAGGTACACCATGCTAGTAGCGGGTTGGACCCCCTTTTGCCTTCAGAACTGCCTCAATTCTTCGTGGCATAGATTCAACAAGGTGCTGGAAGCATTCCTCAGAGATTTTGGTCCATATTGACATGATGGCATCACACAGTTGCCGCAGATTTGTCGGCTGCACATCCATGATGCAAATCTCCCGTTCCACCACATCCCAAAGATGCTCTATTGGATTGAGATCTGGTGACTGTGGAGGCCATTTGAGTACAGTGACCTCATTGTCATGTTCAAGAAACCAGTCTGAGATGCTTCCAGCTTTATGACATGGCGCATTATCCTGCTGAAAGTAGCCATCAGATGTTGGGTACATTGTGGTCATAAAGGGATGGACATGGTCAGCAACAATACTCAGGTAGGCTGTGGCGTTGCAACGATGCTCAATTGGTACCAAGGGGCCCAAAGAGTGCCAAGAAAATATTCCCCACACCATGACACCACCACCACCAGCCTGAACCGTTGATACAAGGCAGGATGGATCCATGCTTTCATGTTGTTGACGCCAAATTCTGACCCTACCATCCGAATGTCGCAGCAGAAATCGAGACTTATCAGACCAGGCAACGTTTTTCCAATCTTCTACTGTCCAATTTCGATGAGCTTGTGCAAATTGTAGCCTCAGTTTCCTGTTCTTAGCTGAAAGGAGTGGCACCCGGTGTGGTCTTCTGCTGCTGTAGCCCATCTGCCTCAAAGTTCGACGTACTGTGCGTTCAGAGATGCTCTTCTGCCTACCTTGGTTGTAACGGGTGGCGATTTGAGTCACTGTTGCCTTTCTATCAGCTCGAACCAGTCTGCCCATTCTCCTCTGACCTCTGGCATCAACAAGGCATTTCCGCCCACAGAACTGCCGCTCACTGGATGTTTTTTCTTTTTCGGACCATTCTCTGTAAACCCTAGAGATGGTTGTGCGTGAAAATCCCAGTAGATCAGCAGTTTCTGAAATACTCAGACCAGCCCTTCTGGCACCAACAACCATGTCACGTTCAAAGGCACTCAAATCACCTTTCTTCCCCATACTGATGCTCGGTTTGAACTGCAGGAGATTGTCTTGACTATGTCTACATGCCTAAATGCACTGAGTTGCCGCCATGTGATTGGCTGATTAGAAATTAAGTGTTAACGAGCAGTTGGACAGGTGTACCTAATAAAGTGCCCGGTGAGTGTATATATATACATATACACACTGCTAGGTACTACACTTTTGTCCAAATGTTTTTTTTCTGGAGACATTATTGCAGCTGTCCTCCAGCCATCTGAGACAACTGAGCCTGTATAGGGGATGCACCCGGGGTGGCTTAGTGGTTAGCATTATAGTCTTGCAGCGCTGGGAACCTGGGTGCAAGTCCCAGGGTCAGCATCTGCAAAGAGTTTCATGTTCTCTCCGTGTTTCCAAAACATACTGGTAGGTTGATTAGATTGTGAGCCCCGTTGGGGACAGGGACTGATTAGGCAAGCTCTGTGTAGTGCTATATAAATAAAGGAACTATTATTATTAATTATTACCATATATAATTGACATGTCCTGAAAAAAAAAATAAAAATAAATGTTATCATTAGATGGGAGCAGTATAAATACCTGCATTTTCCATGAGAAGAGCAAGTTAAGGTGTTTTGCTATCTCTCTTGGTCTTGTATCTTGGCCCAGTTGTAAAATGTCCTGTAAATCACTGAAAATGATTTTTCAAAGCGCAATGTAAACATCAGACGTATCAGTCTTGCTTTTAACTGCAGCAATAATATCTCCTAATGATTAATGTCTCATGGCATCTAAGGCTTCCCCATGAGATAAGATATTGCAAGCAATTCCCCCAATATACTAGAAGGATGAGGTCAGTGACATGGAAGGAAATGTAACGTAGAAGGATTTATGGCAGTGCACACAGCTATAGATTCATAGGAGGGGAAGATTTATTAGAATCGCAAGGCCCTTTTCATGCCACTCAGAAATTGTGGCTTAAACATAGAACCACTGATAGATAGTACTATACCATGTAAAGCCGGATGAATGACTCCACTCTCCTCATGGGGCCACATTTATCACAGCTTGTACGGCTAAAAATGGCCATATAAACTGAGATTTAGTCCTGATTCCTGGCACAGGGGTTGGGAATAGCAACTTCTTCCTCTTTGCGCCAGTTGGGTGGTGCGGGACCTCGCAGTGGCCTGGTGCATTGCTGCACCATGTCTGCACACTGCTTATAGCCTGCACCTGCCATAGAAGTGCCCCAGTGTTGCAGCGGAAATCTGATGGGCAGAGCAGCTCCCCAGGCAGCCTGGCTACTGATTAATAACCCCCATAGCCTTCATACCAAAAATGTGGGGAAAAAAAAAAAAAAAAAAAAAATAAAAAAATTCACGAGACACAAATCGGGGGCTTGGCCGTCGGACAATCCGATTGATTCGGACAAACCGCAGAATTTAACTTTCAAAATTGTGTCGCAAGATCAGCACTCACATACAAGAAGAAGGTGAACTCCGACGGACCTCAGCGGGGGAAGCGACACATGCAGGAAATTGGACGCACGATCTTAGTGGATCGCAGCAGCTCCGAATCCTCGTTGGACATTCCAGATCGGTGGCGTCAACAGGACGGGTAAGTAAATGTGCTCCATAGTTTGTATGTGCTATATATGCCCGGGGAGAGTACTTACAAAGACGTGTCAGGAGCATTTGTTGCTTCTGTGGGGAACGGGGAAAGGTGAGTATATGTTTTTATTATTTTACTGTGAGGGATCAATAGGGAGGGAGGTATAATACCTAAGAAAGCTGCTGGGGGTGCACTATAAGCGACATGCTGTTGGGGGGAACTACAAAGATCCAGAACTGCTGGGGTGGGGGCCAAAATAAGAGGTGGAGCTGCTGATGGGGGGCACAATACCCGGGAGGGCTGCTTGGGGAGCACTATAAAAGGACAAGCTGCCGGGGTGGAGCCCGTTAAACCGCACACACTGTCTGCGCCAGTTTTGTGTCGTGGAGCTTACAACACATTTATTACTCCATGAACCACAATTCTTTAGCATGAACAAAGTGCACCAACAAGAGCACACTACCCGAGCAGTGCAGGGGGCCCCAGATTCATAAAGACCGGGCACCAGTTTTGATAAATCTTCCGCACTCTGCACAATCCACAGTTATAATAAATGTGGCCCTTTTTCAGCAGGTAGCCTCAGAGTTGTTTCCAGTGCACTCCTATTGTTCCTGAGGTTACTTGGATGAGTTGTAAAGGTGAAGGCCCTCTGCGGAATAACTACTGTTTATGGCCGCCCGCATGAACAGTGAAGAAAAAAAAGAATATAATAGCAAACTGCATTTCTGTCTTCAGTGGTTAGACTCAAGTCAAGAAAGTATAGATCAGTGGTTCTCGACCTTCCTTATGTTGTTACGACCCGGACTGTAAAATTATATTTTGTTTCTACTTCATAACTGTAATTTTGCTACTCTTATGAATCATAAACGTAGTGATCGTGATACCCAGGTAGCCATTAATCACAGTGATTGCCCCAGTAGCCAGTGGTCACACTGATCCCCCCAGTGGTCACAGTGATGCCCCTCAATAACCAGCAATCACAGGGATACATATAGCATATGGAAATAAAACATACTTAGCGTTTTCCTCAGTGCATGCTGATGCTGGAGCTGCTGCACTGCAAAAGTGTGGTGCGCCTTAGCCAGAACATAGGCCGCTGAACCTCTGACCCAGCACAAGTGGATGTGTCATCACACGCTCACAAAGACTGTGCGCTCACTGAAAGCTCCTATGCTCCGCTGCCACACATTGTAGCGCTTTCTCAATTCCCAAGACCCTGAGAACACATATTTCTTTGGTGAACCCAGGGAAAAGTTTGTTCCACCCCCAAAGGGGTCACGAAACACAGGTTGAGAACCGCTAGTATTGAGTTTCACAATATCTCACTATCATGTACAAGCGATAGACCTAGACATTCACCGATATTGGTTGATTATAGAGGATTATGGAAATCTGTTGTCTTCCAAAGCAAATCTATCTATGTATTTCCTATCTATCTCATATCTATCTATCATCTATCTACCAATCTATCTATACCTTCAGCACAACACATGAGGGGACAGCTTGAAGAATCTCTCCTGCCATTTCCTGCTGTGGAGTGTGAGGTGACGGGGGAGGGGTGACGAGCTACACCTTGTGTCTGTGTGGATTATTTGTTTATATACAAGTGTAGGGAAAGCTGAGGGAGAGATAACAGTGTAGGTGTTTGGTTACTACATGACTGAGTGCTGGAGCACTGAGCTGTGAGGGAAACAGCTGAGAGCAGAGAGAGGGGGAGTGTCTCTCCCTCCGTAGTCTACTCCTCAGTGAAGACAGAATGTGCCTAACAACAGCCATCTAAAAAGTCACTAACAACAGGGGTCCTGGCACACATTTTGCACTGGGGCCTGACTGCGGATGGTGTAAGATTTGGTAGTAACCTAAGACATTATCACACAGAGCGGTCTCAGGATTAATCTACACCCTCTCCTATTATCTGTAAGTAAACGATCAGCGCTGTTCTCATAAGACCTTTACCCATATCTACAACATTTTAGATAGGAGAGTCCTGAAACAGAAATTACTACTAGTGGGAACATATAACGATAGCTGCCTGACGTGACCACAGGATAAGGTCTAACTTGGAAATCGGGGGGGGGGGTGTCTCAGTGATCGGACCCTCACATATCACTAGAACGAGGGGTCTGATGTACCCCAATCAGACCCCTTGTCGCTTCCCAACATAAGCGATGCAGCAGGACGCACATGTCTGTGTTTCAGAGATGAATGGGGCAGAACGGGCATACGCATCTGGCACTCCACTCATCTCGAGGATGGACAAGGGGTCCCGCTGAGGTCCTCCCCCCGTTCTCGTGATCTGTTGAGGTCTCATCAATGAGACCCCCTCCGATCAGCAAGTTAGGCCTTATCCTATGGATAAGGCCTAACTTATTTTGCACTTCTCATGGTCCCTCCCTTTTTAGTAATGTATATTATAAGACCTATCAGATAACATCTGCCAGAAGCACATTTCTGTCATATAAAGGACTTATCACTAGGCACTTTTTTTCTTTTACTTTCACCCGGGGCAAAGTTTTCATATAATTTGAAATATACAAAATTATACAAGGGGGATGGGGGGTTATTGTCAAGGAAGACCATCAAGAGTGACTATTATAAGTAATTTACTGATAACATAGATGTGAAAGTGCCCAATAACAAGAACTAACATTGTCCTACACCATTTATTCTACCATTATGAATAATTCATATGCCCTTATCATATTTTACTGGAGATATCGCTGATATGAATGTGTGGCACATGGCAAACTCCTACCTCACTCCTATACAGGCGATGGGGTTCTCATGGGGCCATGACTTGGTCGTAGCATGGACTTGTTGGCGGACTATGGGCTGTGGATTATGAGTGGCTGTAAAAGTGCTGAAGCCTGAGGAAAAGTCAATGTTGGACTAGGGTTCCTTGGGGCCACCAGTATACTGGTAGCATCATTGTCTCCTTCTGTATTAGTTTAGAGGCTGGACCCACTATAGCAGTGGTGGCGAACCTTAGCGTGGGTGCTAGCGATGGTACTCGAGCCCTGACTGTGGGCACACAGGCTGTTGCCCCAACACAAGAGTCACTAGTCAAGACATCCTCCAGTATCCCCAGGAGGCCCAAGGAGTGTCACTATTTTATATTACCATACTGGGCTGTGTTGGGTTGATATGAAGAGTGAAAAGATGTGGACATGGTCAGATTAGTACTGGAGCTCCTGCTCCGGGCCCCACAATTCTTCCCACCATTCCTTTAAGTTGCGGTTTGGGCACTCTAAAAGGTTTACCACCAATGCACTAAGGGATCCTTTGGTTCTCTGGTGGAACAGTCCAGCACTATTAATAAATCAAGGATAGTGAGATGTCTCCAAAATGGCACCATAGAGAATCCAGGAGAAATTCAGCACCATCTGGGCACTAACCATTAATCTGAAGAAAACCAACATCATGGTATTCCAGAGGAGAAACACAACAGCAAGCAGGCGTCCCTCCTTCACACTGAACAGCTGCTCGCTAACAGAGACAGACAGGTACACCTACCTGGGCCTGGAAATACACCAATCAGGGAACTTTAGGCAAACCATCCAAGTACTCAGAGACAAGGGCCGAGATTTATTAAAGCCCCTGCGCCAGTTTTCTGTCGGGCTTTGCACATTCTTTCATGTGTTAACTGCTTGCACAGGTATTTAAGAAGGGTCCGCAAATATTTGTGTCGCATCTGCACTTAACCAGACGCGCCATGAAGAACATGCGCCAGAAATCCTAAATCTGGCGCCCCCTGCACTATACACAAGCAAACTGCACATGGTGAAGTTTGCACTATTTTTAAAAATTTGGGCCAAGGTCTGCAGAACCTTCCATGCAATCAAGGGACTATTATACACACTAACATGCCTGCCCAGGGAAAGCAGCTTGCGCCAACAGTGCTAGGACCAAGAGGCCTCCAAGGATGAGGCCCACATCCTGCTATACTGCTCCAAATACTTAACAGCAAGGGGCACTCACTTCAAGAGATCTCCTCCAAGATTTTTAGGAAATCTACCATCAATATCCATCATGAAAAATCAGGGACTCTTACTCATAGATCCAAGCACTGTGACTGTGGTCATCTTTTTATATTTGTTAACCATGTTCTCCTTCCTTCTAAAATTATGCTAATTTGCTAGAAGGGCTTTGGGGGCCATTACCAGAGCCCCTTTGCACTTCCTCCTCCCACTGCTGAAACTTCCTCTGCTTCTGTGAGATTACATCAGGCAGAGGGAAGGGGTAAGTGCTGAGGGGGAGGGGAGACAGTGTAACAGCCTGTGAAGCTACAGCATGCAGAGGCTGTGGCCCCCCCCCCCCCCCCCAGAGCTCTTCTGGCTCAATAGCATAATTGTGAAAGTTGATTTTAGAAAAAAGGAGGGCATGCATAACAAATAGAAGAATATTATCACAGTGACAGTGCCTGAATCTGTGCATAATAGTCCCTAGTTTACCGTGCTTGAATTTTATGATCAATTTCTTTTAAGCTCCATGAAGGAGGAATAGAAAATGTCGTTCCTGCTGGTGGACGAAGAGACCACAATAGCCATAGTGCACCATATGTCACTGCCTGCCATAGACTAAGAGAGACATACAGTGGGGGAAATAAGGATTTGGGCCCAGGCAATTTTGCAAGTTTTCCCACCTACAATGAATGGAAAGATCTGTAATTTTTATTGTAGGTCACTTCAATTGTGAGGGACGGAATCTAAAAAAGCCCAGAAAAATAGAGTTGTCTATGGACACCAGGGGCAAAATTGTAGACCTGCACAAGGCTTGGATGGGCTACAGGACGAGAGTGAAGCAGCTCAGTGAGAATTTTTTTCCCCACCCTTAAATCCATTTGGATAGGAAAAAATAGGATATTGACCAGAATTAAGACTAATTATAATAATGCATGGCTAATTGCTATGGCTGTATTCTTCCTTGATACAAGGTATTCTTTTTTTTGGTATAAATAAAGGATTTCAGTGTTTTTTTACACAGTTCCATATGTGGGACAGACTTTTTATTTCAATGGCATATTTACCTTCCACTGGATAAGCACTGTATAGGTTGGACTTGATGGAGATGAGTCCTTATTCCATTCCATTCTATGATAATTATAAAGGATTTGCATGCCAGAAGGTGGATGAGATTGGGACACAGTATACATAATGTCATTCATTACCTCTATTGTTCTCTTATAGGGACTGTCCCTAAACTATCTTCCCTTTTTCCGGGTTGACACTCCCTATAATCTATTCAATAAACTTTTCTTATTTATTAATCTAAAACTTACAGTACAGGTTTGTATCTCCAATCTCCGAGTTTTGGGAGCCTGGCCTCTAACTATGATGGGAGCTCAGGACATGGAAGGAAATATAGGACTGGGAACAATTACCCATCTGATTTATTCAGAAAGGCTTAAAGTCCTGAGAAATATCATACAGGGGGTAGATTGTGCCAGGATAAACACATCTCAATAAATATCATTGATCAATATGATGAGTCTTTCAGACACTATACACAATTACCAGCAGTTACTGTCTCAAAGGGAGTGACCACTTATAGCAAACTTTAACAGGGTAAGTTTAAGACCCTAAAAGAGATCGGGGTGCAACAGCCATGAGGCAAGTTGAGCCTCTTGCCTCAGGCAGCATCACATGCAACAAGATCACAGCATTATAAATAATGTCTCTTCACCTCTGATGTCAGCATGAGTGTAAGACAATGCATAGAGAATCCACTTACTAAACATAACCTAAGTCAGTGATGGCAGAGATAGATAGAGATAGAGATAGAGTGCCCAACCTACAACCAAAACCTTCTTTTATGTTGCAAAGTGCCAACATGACAATTTAAGCAGTAACTTAATGATCCCAGCTGTATCACAAAAAAGTTTAACACAAAAGACAGGGGATAGTGAGCCCTGAGCTTGCGCCAACCTCTGTCTCTTCCTATAGCCCCCCCACGCTAAACCGTGGGGCGACTACTTGAAGACTCGAAATACACTGGATAAGTGTGGGAAGGGAAACACAAACAGACTGACAAACATAAAACACAAAAGAATAGTAAACTAGCCGGAGTCACAACGAGAGGGTACGTCAATAGCAAAATCAGAAGGCAAAGAGTCAAAGTCAAAAAACTAGCCGGGGTCACAACAACACAGATACAGATACAGAGCGAGTCACACCTAATGCAGAGAGCGAGTGATGAAGGGATTTCAAACACTGGCACAGGTGACTAGTGAGGCTGCAATTTATGCAGCCAGAACCCCACCTCTAGAACCTGATAGGAGCTGGACAACTTCTGAGAATTAACCCCTCATGGTGCAGAATAACCAGGCACCATGCAGAGGTACCACAAGTCCCAGCAGTTCCGAACACAACTCCTAGACAGCGCAAGATCTTAGTAGCCGCTGACCGGGACGAGAGGTGGAGTTTGCGCGGATATGCGCCGGGGGTTGGAGAACGCTGCTGGCACCAGCAGAAGAACCAGAAGTACCAGCATTCTCCCTAGCGAACCTGACATTTGTATTATAGCTTCCTTCCAGGGTCCCCTGAAGAGGACGAATCAGGGGACCCAGAGCAGGAGCTTCAACGATAATCCATCTCCGTCCACACCTTATCGGTTCTTGTGTAGTCTTGGCAGCCAAGGAGGTGTTGCTTTAAAATAGCACTGAGCATAGCATGTCCATATCTTGGACCGCAGGAGGAAGCGGTCACGTGTAGCAAATTCTGTGCTGGGTTGAAGGCCTGGGTGCCCACAGAAAGGGCTCTGAGTGCTGAGTTACTGTTACTATTTGATGGGGTGGAGAGGGGGCGCCATTCTATAGCTCGCCTCATACAGTTAAGGTTCTCCCCTGTACCCATACTCTACACAGGTCTCATGCACACGAGCATTAAGGGGGCCGTGATCTGGACGTAACCTGGTTGGGCGACCGCTGGGGTTTCTATGGAGAGGGAAGGGGTGAGGAGAGTTCACCCCTCCTATCTCTGGCACTTGACCTATAGCCCGGGAGAGCACACATTTGTGTGCATGAGGTCTTATAATTTGCTGTTCTTATTCCGTGTATCCAACCACTGATATGGGAGTTGTTATGATTGAGGAGTTGTACATACAATAATGACTTCATGGCACCCTCCATCCATCACAAACTAGCAGGACACCAGACGTCACAGAGCATATTTTTGCCATGGTTCTGTGTTGCCCCCACTTCACTGCCCAGGACAATATATAAATTATATATAGGAAGTGCTGGTCTGTAGAAGAGGGTTCATTACACCCTACTGCACTCTGTGTTACAATAAAAGTCCTTGCAGGACAACCAGTTACTACTATTACACATCGTAGAAACAAGATGGGGTAAGGACAGGAGGATATATTCCTTAATAAATAGAGCAGATGGTTCAAATACTTTGGAGTAGATAGTGTTTGAAAAAAAAAGAAGAGAAAAAGAAAAAGGGGAAAGAGGGGGAAAGAAAGGGAAGAAGAGAAGAAGAAGGAAAAAGGGAGAAAAGAGTAAGAAAGGAAGGGTGAGAAAGGGGGGAAAAAATGAAAAATCTCTCTCCCTCGATAGTTCCTAAATTAGAAAAATCCAAGTTTATTTTGCTCTCGTCCTCCCAGAACTTGGGTAGAGGGGTAGGGTCCTTGAAAGGATGGGTATATAGAAAAGGAAACTTTGTGTGTAAACTATGTATAATGTACTAGTGTATAAGGATGATATAATGTTGTAAATTTTTTGTATTTAAAATAATAAAGGCTTTTTCAAGGAAAAAAAACACATTGTAAAATCGATGAATAAATTGGAAAATGTGTTACTGTGTTACTGTTCACATTGTCAAATAAGTATCCTGATACGTTCAGTGCTAAATAGATAATGGGGCAGATTAACTTACCCGGTCCTTTCACGATGTCCACCAGGTAACACTGCGCCACATTTTTTGAAAAAAATTCTGTGTTTTTTCCGAATCTGTCAGGTTTTCCGACAGCCACACCCCCAATTTCCGCCAGATGAAAGCCGACGCTGATGCGCCACAATCCGATCGCGTGTGCCAAAATCCCGGGGCAATTCAGGGAAAAAACGGAGTAAATTGGAAAAATACGGGAAACCCGACGAAAATGCGCGAATCGGATGCTTAGTAAATGACCCCAAATGTCACATTGTGTAGACACCCTCAACACCCAATTGACTATTTTTAATTTTCCAATTTTCCTAAACAATATACCGTATATACTCGCGTATAAGCCGACCCAAGTATAAGCCGAGGCCCCTAATTTTACCACAAAAACCTGGTAAAACCTATATATTTTTTACTCGAGTATAAGCCGAGTTTGGGGTTTCAGCACATTTTTTTGTGCTGAAAAACTAGGCTTATACTCGAGTATATAAGGTAATTACAAAAAATTAGACAATGCAATATAAGAAATTATGCCCCAGTAGTCAGTAATGGAAACAGGAGCCTAGAGAATGCTAATGATATCCAGTCTATCAGCGACATATGATTTGGTGTTTTCCACTTTTTATATATATACGGTATATGTTATATTTTGGTGGTTTTTTTAATCTGGCAAATCAGGACTAAAGTGGGAGAGTGATCTAAGGTAGTTATAAAGAGAGGAGGAACATTTTAGAAAGTCAGAGAATACAACAAGTAAAAAAGCCAAAGGCTATGTCCTTCATTTTCTTTGTTTCTTCTTAGCTGCCTGAGACTACAGGAGGAGTGAAAAGATGTGGACAGAGCTTGATTATCATTGGAGTTTCTGCTCCAAGCCCTGTAAATGTTACTGCTTTAAATGGCATGTTGGCACTGTTTGATAAATAAGTGGGATTTGGTTTTCGTTTTGGCACTCGGTCACTAAAAGGCTCACCATCACTAGTCTAATATCTACCATCAAAGAGGGATCAGGAAGCCCCATGCTCATAGATGGCCAGGCACAGGAGATTCAGAGATGTTCATATAGTATGTATATGGGGGCTTGAAAGAAAAGAGAGATCTATCTATCTATCAGAGATGAAGGACCTATGTGAAAGGACATATCTAATTAAGAAGAAGCCCAAGGGACAAGAAAGAAGGAGGGTTCATGTATTAGAGAGGATGGCTAAGAGACATCTATATATACTACAAATGAAGCCTAAGAGACCTGAGAAAAGGGTTGCCAAACACTAGATTTGAAGTCTAAGAGGCAAAGGAGATTTATATACTAGAGAAGAAGCCTACAGGATGAGAAAAATGTGGTCTATACAATTCAGAAGAAGCCAAATGACTGAGGAAGAAGGGTGGTCCATATACTAGAGATGAAGCCGAGGAATGTGAAATGTGGGTGGTACATATACCACAGAAGAAGCCAAAGGACTAAGAAAGAAGGGTGGTCCATATACTAGAGAAGAAATCTAAGAGATGAGAAAGAAGGGTGGTTTTATGGACAAAAAACAAAGGGGAATTTATAAACTAGAGAGGAAGCCTAAGAGACAAGAAAGAAGAAGGGATCATATACTCGAGAGGAAGCCTAAAAGACTATTGAGATCTGTATACTAGGGAAGACAAAAAAAGAAGGAGGATTCATGTACTACTGAGGAAGCCTACGAGGCAAGGGTGATCTATATATTACTGAGCAGTGGTGGCGATCCTATGGCACGGGTGGCGGCACTCGGAGCCCCTCTGAGGGCACCCAGGCCATCACCCCAGAATGATTTCAACAGACAGGGCTCAAAGAATGCTGGCCCAACAATTATTCCTGTACATAGGAACCCTGGCGAAAAGCTGCAATAGTGCAAATTTGCCCTCCTCCTTTCAACTGTGTTGGTTTTTCTCAGCAATAAATTACTGACTTAATTGCTATGCTGGCACTTTGCCATAAATAAGTGGCGTTTGGTTAAAGTTTGGGCACTCATAATCTAAAAGGTTTGCCATCACTGTTATAGGGGATGCCTAAGGGACGAAAAAGATGGATGGTTCATCTATTAGAGAAGAAGTCTGAGAGATAAGGGAGATCTTTATTCTATAAGGGGAGTCTAAGAAACTAGAGAAAATGGTGGTTCATATACTAGAGAGGAAGACAACAAGACAAGGGAGATCTAAATACTAGAGAGGAAGCCTAAGAGATCAAGGACATTTTATACTACAAGGGAAGCCTAAGAGACCTGAGAAAATGGTGGTCCATATACTAGAGAGAAAACCAACAAGACAAGGGAGATCTATATACTAGAAGGGAAGCCTAAGAGAACAGGGAGATTTTATACTACAAGGGAAGCCTAAGAGACTAGAGAAAGGCTTGGTCTCTTAGGCTTCTTCTCTAGCATATAGACAATCTTTCTCTCGTATCCCTTACAGGGTTCATATACTAGAGCTGATGTCTACGAGACCAGATACATCTTCATCTTTCATCTGCAATCCCTGTTATGAGTCCACACTTGCAGCTTTGCTTTGTTTACATACGGGGGCTCATTCATCATGGACTGATTCGTTGACGTCAGTTGGTCTTTGTCTTTACACTTTTAGATTTTTTAGTTTAAAGGAAACCTACCACTACGGATCTACATATTAAGGTAGATCAGGTGGTCGGTGCATCTAACGTATGTGAGGACAGACGTTTTTAGGGCTAATCATTTACTCCCCTCTATCTTTTCTAATCTTTAATCAGGGTAATATGCAAATTTTCTAAAGAGGCTACTGGGGCGTGACGTAGCCAGAACTGAGGCTACGCTGTGCGGCTTCTTCATGCCCCAGTAGCCTCTTTGATCCTCCTACCCTACATCTTCAGCGCGCAGGAGCTACGTGCTCTTATCCATGAAGCCAGAGTCCTGCGCATGCGCAGTAGTTCTGGCTTTGTAGCCAAGATTGTGCAGCCGCTGGCCTGTGTTCTGCACATGCGCGGATATCCTGCTTCGCGGACCAGGAGCTGCACGTTGAAGATATCTGGGAAGGAGCATCAAAGAGGCTACTGGGACATGGGGTAACTGTGCCGTGTAGCCTCAGCTCTGGCTATTTCATGTCATAGTAGCCTCTTTAGAAAATGTGCATATTACCCTGATTAATGTTTAGCAAAGATAGAGGGGAGTAAAGGATTAGCCCTAAAAAGGCTAATTCCATTAATATTGTAGAGTGTAAAACCTGATACATACATATATCATATACCTGCTCAATACCAACTGTGTGCATCTGAAACAAATATGGGACTTATACCAGAGACAATGCCTAAGGCAGGAGAGAGAATGGGGGGTCTATATACTAAAGGAGCCTAAAAGAGAAAAACGGTTCTTGCTACAATTTTAATGACATAATTATCAAAGGGAATATCTATCAATTATAAGTAAATCTGTAGATTATTGGACAGCTGGGGAGTCAGTATGGAGGGTCAGTGGGGTTTGTATGTTCTCCCTGTATTTGCGCAGGCTTCCTCTGGATACTCCTGAACATTCATTGAGATAATGAGCTCTATTAGGCAATGTCAGTACAGATAAGATCTGCAGAATATGTTGGTGCTTTACAAGGAAGAGAAATTAGTAAAACAGAGGGGGCTGAGGTTTTGCACCTGGAGTTATTGGTTATGCCCGCGTTCAGATGAAAAGTCATGTAATTCTATTCTTCATATTATGATCATACAGAGGAATGTGTGGAAATCATGTGACCTGTGTAGGTGCTAAAATGCAGGTGAGGTTGTAGCTCCGGAGGCTGTGACCATAACAAGTCCTGGGCGGATCCTACCTCTATCTATATAACACTGGAGGGAAAAGTAGAACTTTGCTCTTATTGAATGGACTGAACATGACAGCTGTGCGCCTGGCAGCCGCGCTACTGTGTGCGCTGTGTATCACCGACGGTAAGAGACATCTGTATTATACATCTAGATGATGAGACAGATTACAGAAAACCAATGACCTGCACATCTGTAAGACACAAAGATATCATATAAGAGATATCTATCTATCTATCTATCTATCTATCTATCTATCTATCTATCTATCTATATCAGGAAAATTCCAAGCAACACAGTATACAAACCCATATAGGGGTGGATGTACAACAATCTGAGACCGGGCAACCTAGATATCCAAAATATCCAAAGGAAAAATTAGCAACACTCGAAACAGCAAAAAAGTAACAAAGTAAAAAAGGTGTTTATTCCATATGCTTATGCTTGAAACACAGCATATGGAATAAAGACGTTTTTGTTACTTTTTGCCTTTTGAAGTGCTGCTTATTTTTACTTTGGGTATCTATCTATCTATCCATCTCTATCTCATTCTCATATCTTTCTGTCTTTCTCATACCTTCTATTTATCGATTTCATATCTATCATTTATTTATCTATTTCTATCTGATATCTAGCTACAGGTAGATCTATCTCTATTTTTCTATTTTCTATCTATCCTTCTGTCATCTATTTATCTGTCTAGCAAAAAAATAGAAGAACAGCAGCACAATCTTTAGAGAAAACAAAGGAAAAAATTTGGGTACTATCCTGTTGCTCTCACCAACAGAGTCCAGGAGTGAATGTAGGATAGAGGGCAGCACTCCTTTCAAGTGAAAACAATGGTGTTTTATTCCATCCTATGCAACGTTTCAGCTGTATCCCAGCCTTTGTCAAGCAAGGATAGATAGCATGCTTGAGAAAGGCTTGGATACAGCTGAAAGGTTGCATAGGGTGGAATAAAACACCATTTTTTTCACTTGAAAGGAGTGCTGCCCTTTTCTTCAGTTATCTATCTATCTATCTATCTATCTATCTATCTATCTATCTATCTATCTGTCTATCTGTCTATCTGTCTATCTATCTATCTATCTATCTGTCTGTCTGTCTGTCTGTCTGTCTGTCTGTCTATCTATCTATCTATCTATCTATCTATCTATCTATCTATCTATCTCCTATCTATCTATCTATCTTTCTATCTATCTATCCATCTATCCATTCTTCTATTTGCAATTTACCAATCTGATATCTATCTTTTTATCTCTATCTCCTATAAATCAATATCTATCCATCTATCTCTGTTTCATCCCTATCTGTCATCTATCAATTAATCTCATATCTATAGATTTATAGTATCGATTTGCATTTTATCTATCCATACATCCATCACTTTCTCATATCCATGTATCACACGTCTATTATGTATCTATCTTGCTACCTATTTATGTCTATCCCTCTCTCTAATAGTAGTAAAGGGAATCAATAATGCAATTAAAGTGCATACATAACAATTATCCATACCATAGCAGCATGACCCAGTGTATATACATATCAAACCTTGTTTGATATAAAGTTTTACACCACTTTATTGATGTTCTGATAGATATCTATGATGGCCCCAGAGCAGACTCATAGTCTGGAATGAACACTGAAGGCACCATCCTCATCCATTTCAATGCGGGCATCTTAGTGTAGTGAGCCATGACAGCCACTGTACTATGGGCGGAGCTGTCTTATTAGACTAGGGGAAGGAAAATCTGGGATACACTTGCCTATTCTCTGCTTGAGAGACCAGCTGGTGACCCTACTCTTTAAAAGAAAAGGCTCTTACCTGTAAAGAAGGACTTGCCCACTTCACTTCCAGTGGAGGGTAAGTGGCTATAAGACTACACACCCCTGCAAAGCGTTGTTAATTGGCAAAGTCTCTGTAAAGAGAGCTATTACCCCCTGACCCAGCCTCTTCCTCAGCTAAACCAGTTCCCTACACTGTACTGAAGAGACGCAACCACATCGAAACAGTAGTGCCTACAGATGGGAATCTGTTCCTTCTGTAATGAATATAGTGGTTTGGCTTTAATCATGCATCATGTTATTAGGCTTTTTGAAAGTCATGCTTGATGTTAAGGGAGCTGATGTTAACAAGGAGGCATTGTTTTCTTTATCCCATCCTGGAAAATTTATGTGAATATTTCCTAGAATCCCTCAGTGGAGCCTCAATGACTGTAAGTCTCACCACGCCTGCAAGGCGGGCAAAATTGGCAAAGTAAGGCAAACTCTTACTTCCCAATCCTAGTCAAACGCCTCTCGCAGAGATTACGGAAAATCATACTCCAGCAAGTTCCCATCCTTCCCCTTTTTCTGATTTAGTGACTAATATTTTTCTAACTAACCCATTTAGTTATATTTTGCATAAACCTGAAACGGTGGATGTTTCCTTCCTAACCGCCTCTCCATGCTCAAGATATTTTGAGATGAGTGACATGCTATTGTTCTGTATCATGATCAAATTCCATTGAATTCTCAGGGGGGAGATACAACCACCCCACTGGGTTGCTGTTTATGGGGGCCAATGCTTTTCTATTTTATTAGGACCTCATTGTGTTTTTATCTCAATTTGCTAATTTCAGTGTCCTTTTACTATTTTAGCAGCATTTTCCATTTCAAGCACAAGATGTTGCACCCAACTGGGGGAAAAAATTTCAAAAAGTTTGTTAAAGAAAGTGAAGAGTTATGACATTCAGAGACTGGACGGTACTTGTTACCTCAGCGCTGTGCAGTAAGTATGTTGTATGGTGGAATCATTGTTGGGAGGGGGCATCCTTTGACACAAACTTTGCCCCACCAGAGACAGCCCATCGTAGATAAAAGCCACCATTTTTATCAGTTTATCACCATAATACTACCAGAAAGGAGCTTATCTAATTGGGGAAACCATTTTTCAATGCTGATCATGGCCGTGCAAGTAATACATGAAAGACGTAGGCCTCTTTCACACAACTGTACGGGGGCCGGTGATCTGGACAAATAATTTGTGGCATGATCAGGGTTCCCTATAGAGGTCTATGGCACTTGGTCACTGTGCACTGAGCACATGGTGTCTCACCACACTGTGTCCAAGCTGGGCGACTGCGCCATATGACATATCCTATATTTTTCAATGGAGGGGGTGGGAGGTGAGGAACGCTCACTCCCCCTGCTATGTCCTGGAGCCAGTCGGAGCAAGCACATGGTTGTGTGAATGAGGCCTGGCAGATGGAGATGCCATGGACAGACTTGCAAATGAAGTATTTAATACCATGTAATACATTAATAGCTTTAGTTTTACATAGTAGGTACCACTATTACATGAAGTGACTCCATTCTACGTCACAGAGGTGAACCGTGAGTGAGGAACCCCCTAATAGTGAATATGGGTGTGGGTTATCTTTAGGGGACAAATTCCCTAAAATATAGACGAAGCTCAAACACATAAACAGAAGAACTTATTAGATGATGTTATTGGAACTACAATTTCAGATGCAGATCAGCATGGAAAACCAGAACTACCATAAGAAGTAACAGCAGGTACAATGGTTTGGGAACTAGGTCCTTTATTGGATCAACACTGACTTGGATGGGGCCAGAGTCTAAACTAAACTCTAACATTGGGCTGTTACGATCTAAATATATAGGCTTTGATGCTTTGTTTGTGTAATTTGCCTTGGGGTTTGATGCTACATATCACATACGGCTTATTTTACATTGTCCATTAACCCCTTAAGGACCAGGCCCTTTTTCATTTTCGTGTTTTTATTTTTCACTCCCCACCTTCAAAAATCTTTAACTTATTTATTTTTCCATGTTAAGAGCTGTGTGATGGATTATTTTCTGTGTAACAAATAGCACTTTGTAGTGGTAGTATTCAATATTCCATGCCATGTACTAGGAACCGGGAAAAAAATTCTAAATGCAGTAAAAATGCTGAAAAAACACATTTGCGCCATTGCTTGGATTTTACAGCTTTCACTGAGCGCCCCAAATGACAGGTCAACTACATTCATTGGGTCAATACGATCACCGGGATGCCAAATTTGTATAGGTTTTAAAATGTTTTCATACATTTACAAAAATTAAAACCTCCTGTACAGAAAAAAATTCTTAATTTTGCCATCTCCTTGCGCTAATAACTTTTTCATACTTCAGTGTACAGAGCTTTGGGTGGTGTAATTTTTTGTGACTTTTGATGACGTTTTCAATGCTTTTATTTTTAGGACTGTACGACCTTTTGATCACTTTTTATAGAATTTTTTCTATTTTTCAAAATGGCAAAAAAATACCATTTGCGACTTCGGGCGACTTTTGCGACTTCCGTTACGAGGTTAAACGCAGTGAAAAAACGTTATTACATTTTCATAGATCGGACGCGGTGATACCTAATGTGTTTATGATTTTTACTGTTTATTTATATTTGTATCAGTTCTAGTGAAAGGGGGGTGATTATAATTTTTATGTTTTTTTAATATAATTTTTTTTTAACTTTTTTTAATTTATTTTATTTACTATTTTTCAGACTCCCTAGGGTACTTTAACCCTAGGTTGTATGATTGATCCTACCATATACTGCCATACTACAGTATACAGTACAGCACACCATCTTGCACAGCCCCCCTCAACCACATGGATTCCTTATATATAGCGGGCAAATTTCTGAAACGCGACTTTTACACCTTTTTACGTCACATGTAAAAATGTAATAAAAAGTGATCAAAATGTCACAAAGTCCTCAAAGTGGTAGCAATGAAAATGTCAGCTCTTTTCGCCAAAAATTACCCTTCACACAGCTCCATACACTGAAGTATGAAAAAGAGTTATTTGCATCAGAGGATGGTGAAATTTTTTTTTGTAAACTTTAGTTTCATTTTTTTAAATGTAATAAAACACAATAAAACCTCTATAAATTTGGTATCACAGTGATTGAACCGAACCAAAGAATAAAGCAGAGGTGTTATTTGGAGCGCACAGTGAAAGTCGGAAAAACTGAGCCGACAAATGCTGGTCTTTTTTACAATTTCCCCACATTTGGAATTTTTTTCCAGCTTCTCAGTACACGGAATAATAATAAATAAAGTGACTGAGAAGTAAAATTTGTTACGCAGAAAGTAAACCCTCACACAGCTCTGCACACAGAAAAATGAAATAGTTATGGAATTTTGAAGGTGAAAAGTGAAAAATGAGTGGAAAAACCCTGCATCCTTAAGGGGTCTAGCAAGAATAAAATGTATTTGGTGCAAGTTGCATTATGTGGCCCTTGACCTGCGGAATGTAGAAACTTGAGGTTTGGAGTCGAAGACAAAGTTCATTGGAAAAAAAAAACCTATATATTTGTTATCTGTGGCTTCCTTCTAAAATCAACTTTTAAAATTATGACAATGAGTCAGAAAGCTTACTGGGGCAGTTTCCAGAGCCCCTCTGTGTTGCAGATTCACAGGCTGTTACACTGAGGAGGAGCACTTCCCCCTCCCACTTTGTGCTGAAAATTCCACTGCGGCAGTGAGATTACATTAGGCAGAGGGAGGGGGGAAATGCAAAGGGAGCAGGTGGAACGATGAAACTGTGAAACAACATGTGAATCGGCAGTGCCAGTAGCTTTTAATTTTAAAAGTTGATTTTAAATGGAATGAGGCCATGGGTAACAAATATAAGACGATACCACAGTCACAGTGCCTGGATCTATGAGTAAGTGTCCCTGGTTTATCCATACTTGATTTTGGTTATAGATTTACTTTAACTGACTTAAAGGCAGATCATTCCTGTCAATTTTTTGATAATAGGTGTCCAGTGGGCGGTCCTAACCTATGACTGACAAGTTTTGTATGAATGTACATAGAAAGATAGCAGTAAGTCACCAGGAAGGACTCACTCTGAATTTACACTTTCAGTGTATATCCAATAACCTGGGCATGTAGATCACCCCCTCTATTGCACCTTTACAGCTTATTTAACCATGAACTGACAATCAGTGTCGGACTGGCCCACCAGAGTACCAGAGGATCCTCCAGTGGGCCCTGGCTCAATCCAATACTGAACCCCAGAGGTCCATCAGAAAACACCACAATTTGGAGGCTGCTAGATTATATTTCCTGGGGGATAATGAAGAGTGGGCCCCGCAAATTGATTTTCTCTGGTGGGCCTAAGGAAATCCAGTCCGACACTGCTGACAATTATTATTATTATTATTATTATTAATTTTGTAATGTGTTATTGAATTTTTCAGGTTGCACTTGAAACATAAGACCCTGTGTATTAGTCCTGATAATAAGAGGGTACAGGAGTGGATCAGCAGACAGGGTAAGAAGAGTTCTGGAAATATAAGAACCAAAAAAAAGCTCCCAGGAAGAAAGAAAAGACAGGGTAACCTAAAGAAGAAGATCAAGAAACTAAAGAGACTCCGGGCATAACTCCGCATTCAGACGTGTTCCATACCTGAGGAAGGATGCCCCCTACTGCATTTTCCCATTATACAATATCAGTATCGTCATTCTATTTTCATATCTTAAATCCTTGGCAAAGTCGTAGAACTATTTCTATCAATAAGCTTACTGACTGTTTCCAGTAGCATCAAGCAGAGCTATGAGTGCGGCTCTGGAGTACAGGCAGTCCCCGGGTTACGTACAAGATAGGGTCTGTAGGTTTGTTCTTAAGTTGAATTTGTATGTAAGTCGGAACTGTATATTTTATCATTGTAATCCCAGACAGAACTTTTTTTGGTCTCCGTGACAATTGGATTTTAAAAATGTTGGGTTGTCATAAGAACCAGGATTAACAATAAAGCTTCATTACAGACACCTGTGATAACTGTTACAGCTGATCATTGTAGCCTAAGGACTAAAGTACAATAAATTACCACTATCCAGAGGTCCGTTTGTAACTAGGGGTCGTATGTAAGTCGAGTGTTCTTAAGTAGGGGGACCTCCTGTAAATACAAGTTGTAACTAAGCTATATAATTATATGAACTGTAACATAATACCGATAGGTGAATATATACCTAAAGACGGGTAAAACCTGAATTACCAGTATTTTCAGAAAAGAAAAAAATTTTCAAAAAAGAAAATGCTCCATCTTCCTGAAGACAAGCATCACATCTTTAAAAAAAAAAAAAAAATGTATTAGGACTTTTTAATTGACTTTGTCATACAAAATTTGCATTATATAAAATGTTTTTTTTTTAAACAAGATCTTGCTTAGTGTTTTTATTATATCTTACGTCATAAATTATAATTTACAAATACAACCGTAAGTATGAGAACCAACTTTGCATTGTGCCTCCAGGGGTTAATATCCTGAACGTACAGGATGATCTCTGTGTCCATAAAGGCTTGCGCTTAAAGAGGTTTGCTCATAAGAGAAAGTCATCAAATCTTAATCCCCCTGCAATGGTAACATGACAAAGATCACTTTTAACCACTTATTTTGCAATTTTATTCAGTATTATTGCTGCTTTTGGCTCATTACTGCATCAGCTGCTCACTGCAAGATTCAGCTCTGTGGGCGGGCACTGGCAGTCACATGGTGCAGAGCTGACACTTCCTGATTCCTGTGCTGTGCTCCTGCACCGGAGGTTCCTGTCTCCTGTTTCAGTGTGCTGACAATGTGCTTAGATTATCAGGGTACAGGGTTTAGCTACACTTTCATTTAGATTCTGAACACTCTACTAGTATCTGACACATTGAAAAAGAGAGATGAGAAAGATCAGAGATGATGAAATGAATATAAGATTGCTGATAACACACTCGGCTCTGCTATCTCATGTAACCAATTACACACACACTCAGTCCTGCTATTCCACCCTCCACCTTGGATCAAGACGCTTGTCTTGGCATTTTTACACAGTATTCATTACAATGAGCCACTGGCCAGTAGCGAAACTGCAGAAACAAGACTGCCTCTGGTCTGCCACCCTTAGTCAGCATTCTCAATTATTTCAGTTCAATTCACTCCACCTGGCTCCCTGCCAACAGCATGTGGTGAGTCCAGGGGGAGGGACAGCTGCAGCCTGTGTGTGCCTGTGTCTCCTTATGCACTCTTCCTCTCCTCCACACCATCTCCCTCAATGCACATGACAGGAAGATGGGATGAGTGGAGCTGGATGAATGTAAATGAGAGGACACTGACAAAGGCACACAGGTTGCAGCTGCACCCTCCCGTGGGACTCACCACATGCTGCTGGCAGGGAGCCATGTAAAAAACGACTTCACTTACCCCTGAGGAAGTCACCACGACAATACGCTTGGGGTCCGTGTCTCCCCTTCGCCCTACTCCTTGTTGGACCGTTCTCTGTAACTTGTCTGAGCTGCAGGCTGCCTCCATCTTTGTGCTCCTGTACAACTTGTCCCTCTACCATTGATGTCAGCTCACCAGGCTGTGACCTCTGAGAAGGAGTAGGAGGAGGAGCTATACAGGAGCAAAAAGGTGGGGGCTGAGGAGTGAGTAACACAGACAAGGCACATGTTGTTTTTTGAAATGCATTGAAACCAAAGTACAACCCCTGTGACTACCCCAGAATTCTGTCGAGATGCAAGAGTAAGTTATAACACACAATAATATTGTAATGCAAATGCTTATAAAAGGCAGAGGGGCAGATTTGCAATGCAGGTGTAATGGGCTTCTGCAGCCTGTCTTTAGTGAAAATGAGGTCCCTGGTGGCAGGTTCCCTTTAAATTTATACTCACTCCTATGGGGACTTTAGATGGTAGTGCCCTTTAAATTTATACTCACTCCTATGGGGACTCTAGATGGTAGTGCCCACTTGGGCTCCTTTTCAGGCACTTTACTGCTTTTTGCACACTACATCCTGAGCGGTTTTAGGTATGTTTTATGTTTTTTTTGTATGCCCTGTTGTTCATATGTGATTACAAATAAAGTTATTGATTTTTTACACACATTTGTGTCTGTTCATACGCCTCCATCTGTTTTCCCTTGGACAGTGGTGGTGGCATCTCCATGGATAGAAATGTAAAGATGCATCGTAATTGCAACGTTTGATTTCGGCATTCATAATACCCAGTTTTTACGTAGCTTGTGGATGGGATTGAATTGTCCATGCTGAGCCACAGGCTTAATGCATGTGTTTTAAATCATTCAAATGCATT
This sequence comes from Engystomops pustulosus, assembly GCA_019512145.1. Taxonomy (NCBI): domain Eukaryota; kingdom Metazoa; phylum Chordata; class Amphibia; order Anura; family Leptodactylidae; genus Engystomops; species Engystomops pustulosus. The sequence goes on along the minus strand of CM033641.1, from coordinate 299,104,923 downwards.
GATACAATCACACAGCAATAAATTTGTGTCCTTTAATGTGTCCAGTGGGAATACAGACCATTTGTGTTTTTAGTGTCCTACTTTATTCCCCCATCATAATGAAAAAAAACATGAATTCCATCGCCAGGATAAACATCTCCTCCATTGCTTCCTGGTGTTATAAATCTCCAGTAATGACGGTTTCAGTCCCGAGACTCTTTAAGATAATAATGTTCTTGGCAGAACGGCTGCGAGTCTCACGCTGAGGAGAAATAATAACTGGCTCATAGATGTGGATTTATGATGCTCATTCAAGTAGCTATAAATGTCTGCACCCTGACAATTGCCGAGTGCAGACACATTGGGGCTTATTTACGAAGGGTGGCGGATCGCACTTTCGCCAGACTTCGCCAGTTTCGGGATTTGTGCAGCTTTAACAGGTATTTAACAGTGGTTTGCACTGGGATTGTGTCACACGAGATCGGATAGTGGCTCAGCTGCACTGGCTTCCATGCGGCACAAATCAGGGAGGGGGGTGGACCGTCGGACGATCCGACTGATTTGGACTGAGCGCAGGATTTAAGATTCAAATTGTGTTGCAAGACAATGCACTTACATGCCCCAGGAAGCAGAAGGTGAACTCTGCTGGACCTGAGCGGGGAAGCGACACATGCAGGATATCAGGCATACGATCTTAGCGAATCGCGGCACATTGCATGATCTGCGGACAATGCACTTTCTTTGAACTCCTAGGACCAGGAAAGTAAATGTGCCACATTGTCCTAATGGTAGTAAACCTGAGAAGGAGGCCGGGCTGAATTGGCACTGAGCGTTCAGACCCTGGATCTCCAGAGGGGGATAGGAGACAAAAAAGGGGAGACAGGAGTGCTCTCCTCGTGTGATATAGTAAAGGTCAATAAAATGTTCTTAAGGGAACCTACCACCACGAATCTACCTATAAAGGTAGATCGGGTGGTAGGTGGAAAGATAGGATGTGAGGATTAGCCCTTTTAAGGCACTTTTTTGGAAACTTTTATTAGGCACATATGTAAATTTTCTTATGCGGCTACTGGGGCATGGAGTAGCCGCATCTGAGGTTACACGGGGCGGCTACTCTACGCCCCAGTAGCCTTTTTCTCCTCCTACTCACAATCTTCGGCGCACAGCTCCTCTTCGGCATGCGCAGACTCTTTCAGTATTGGCCTCTCTCTCAGAGTTATCGCAGACCTATGGACTAAGGCTACAATTATTTTTCTCTCTTTACGTATACATTTGGCAAGAGGGTCCTCTTGAACATAATGGGGCACATTTACTTAACCGGTCCTGATGTGATCCCCGATCCGGACAGTCCGACAAAGATGAAGTCAGGCGCAATTCACCAACATTGTGCGCCCGATATCCTGTATGTGAGTGCATATCTTGCGACACAATTTACAATGTTAAATCCTGCACATTGAATCCATCGGATTGTTCGATGGCCTGTCCCCCTATTTGTGTCGCTGATGCGCCGAAAATCCGATTGTGTGCGCCAAAAACCCCTGTTAAATGCGGAGCAACACAGAATTCGCCGGGAAACCCAAAGAAAATGCAGTCCGCGGACCCTTAGTAAATGAGCCCCAATATTGTAACATCAGTGACAGCATCGTCTTCTGTCCCCAGAATTTGGCTTAGGAGCCTCTGACTTTCCCTCTGTGTTTTTGTGTGTGTGGACTCTGGCTAATGTTACTGCTGCACCACACCAGGTTCTTCTGCAGCTCAGCTCTGGTCCAGCGAGAGTTAACTAGCTGTGATAGACTGACCTCTGCCCTCATCATCTGGGGCAGAATCTCTTTTACCACCTACTGTATATAGATTCCATTCACAGCTAGTCCAGTGCCGGTTATAGGCTTATAATCTTGTTTGCAGTTCGCTCTCTGTACTTATGATATTTTTGTTTCTCTGATCTTGGCATTTGTATTTTTGACTATCCCTTTTGCCGCTGATTTTGTGCCATACTTGGTATTTTCGTTGAGGCCCTAGACCCCTGAACTCACTTGTGTTGTTTTATGTCTACACGATGATCTACAGAGGGATTGCCTTTGTGGTTGTCTCGTCTTTGAGACGCCTTGGATATGCTTACACGAGAAGACAGGTGACAGTTTGAGGGGCTCAGTTTAGGACTCATTGTCCTGTCTGTCCTCCTTGAGTCCTGGGTCCCTGTTACAAGCCTCCAGCCATTGATGAGGACTCCTCACTGCTCCTGAATCCTTCTGTGAAGTAACTGTGTGATTCCACATCTCCAGATGTCTCCAACCTCCTAATCCAGGAGAAGCACGGGTCCATCATATACTAGTGATGTACCTGTACAGTCATATACCTGTGATATAACAGTTAAGTACCAGTGATATACCAGTGATATGCCAGTCATGTAACAATGATACAGTAGATATGTACCAGTGATATACCAGTGATATACCAGTGATATACCAGTCATGTAACAATGATACAGTAGATATGTACCAGTGATATATCAGTCATGTACCAGTGATAAAGAAGACATGTACCAGTGATATACCAGTCATGTAGCAGTCATGCACCAGTCCTTATTAGAGCACTCTATAATGTACACAGAGGATCCTGAGCCGGGTACCAACAAAAAAGTATGAAATAAGTTTTACAAGATGGAAAACCGCATTGATGAAATCCATAACCCTTCTATTAATTTATATCACAACTTGTTTGAGGAGCATGTGATTTCCTTGAAGTCCCTTCTACTTCCTCCTTACGATAAATACGACCAGATTAATAAGGGGAAATGTTACTTGTTATTAGAAGCGATTAGACTCCTACGACAGGTTACAGCAGAAAAATGTGGAGAAAGCCCCCACCCTCCTGAAGATTTTCTATACCCCAAAGCAAACATGTGTGATATGCGGTATGTCTGACAGATGGGACAAAGGAGGTAAATGTTTTCATATTAATGTTGTGTTGAGCAATGTGATGCAAAACCACCGGCGTGCCAAACTATCAGGGGATTTCCTTGTATCTGGATTGAGGCTATTTTTGGTAGATATCAAGTTTTTGGAGTTCTGTCTGAAAGACTAAAACTGAAACTCTTTGCTTGATGGAAAGATACCCATGTCCCCTCCAAAGTTATATCCACCAGAATAAGATCTCAATAGCTTGCCATGTGGCCTTGAACACCAATTATAGGTGACAACAATGTCTCATGCTGTGCACAAGTCTCCTAATTGTCTTCTGAGGCAGCATCCTATTCTTCTTGAATGGCGGTCATCAGCTCATTGAGGTCCTGGGGTACAGAGTTATGATCCTCTAAACTGGGACTCAGCTGATCCCATAGGTTGTCAATAGGATTCAGGTCTGGAGAGAGTTCAGGTCACTCAATTTGGGGTACCCAGGTCTCCAGCAGTCATTCCCTAATGATGTGTCCTCGATCTGAGCTGGTGCATTGTCTTCCCTGAAGACGAAATTCAGTCTGATGATGCAGAGGTTATGCGATCCATCCTCACCTGCACGTCCTCTGTGTGTAGGACCCGACAATTTACACACAGTGGTGGGTGCTACACGTGCAGGCAGGAGGGATTGCTGAGGCTACTGTGGAGAAGCCTTTTGTTCAAACAGACCGTTAAAGGAAATCTACCATTTGTTTTCATGCATTATGAACCAAACATACCTTGAGAATGCTGTAGCGACACTGATGCAGAAACATATCTTGCTTAATCTCTGAATTGAGTGGTTTCGCTGAAAAAACAATTATAAAATGATGATAAAGAGGCTCTGTCGCTCCTGTGGCTGCCCCAGTCTCCTCCTCTTACCTTAATTATGCACTGCTTCAAAAATGATGGAATCACTATGTTGTGCTAGGCAGAAGTAATCAATTGCTGCACCATCCCCCAACTGCTGTGTATCAATCATCCAGCTGAGGTTGATTAGTCCTGTCTGGACAATTCAGGAAGCTCTTTGTAATGTGTTTATGTAGGCAGCCAGCATGCAACCCAGCTTTCCCAAGCTCCTGAATTTTATAATTGTTTTTTGAGCAAAACCACTTATATCTGGGATTAAACATGATAAGTTTCTGCATCAGTGTCTCAGTATTCTCAAGGTATGTTTGCTTAACAAAGCATGAAAACAAATGGTAGATTTCCTTGAAGGCTACTCCACGCCCTAGTATCTTCTGCCAAATATTAGCATGTCAGTTAGACAAAGTGTATTTCAGGTTGGAAAGTGTTATAGAATAGAACATAGCTTAGGGCTTAGCACATTAGAGAGAAACATTAGTAGAAACTTACCATCAGATCTACATTAATAGGTAGATTCCTGACAGGAGGTTTACTTTAATGTGCCTGGAGTTATGTGGCCTTCATCATCCAGTATGACAGGGCATCGTTTACCATGAAGCGGTCAATAGTGAGGGATCTGGCCAGAAGCCATTGGGGGTCATTTACTAAGGGCCCGATTTGCGTTTTCCCGACGTGTTATCCAAATATTTCCGATTTGCGACGATTTTCCCTGTATTGCCCTGGGATTTTGGCGCACGCGATCGGATTTTGGCGAATGGGTGCTGGCGTGCACGCGACGGAAATCGGGGGGGGCGTGGCTGAACGAAAACCCGACGGATTCAGAAAAACCGCCGCATTTAAAAAAAAAAGTGTTGCGGAGCTTGCACTTACCTTCATTAGGAATAGGCCGGTGAAATTGAGTGCATTCCGGGGAACTTCAGCGCAGCAGCGCCACCTAGTGGACGTCGGAGGAACTACCTTAATGAATCCCGGCCGGACCCATATCCACCGCAGAGAACGCGCCGCTGGATCGCGAATGGACCGGGTAAGTAAATCTGCCCCATTGGGTCACATTTAATTACCCGTCCTGACCCGTTCCCCGAAAGTACATTGTCAGACGATCATGCACTGTGCCGCGATTCACTAAGATTGTGTGCCCGATATCCTGCATGTGTCGTTTTCCAGCTCAGGTCCGCCGGAGTTAACCTTCTTCTTCCCGGTGCATGTAAGTGCTTGATCTTGCAACACAATTTCAAAGTTAAATCCCGCACTCAGTCCGAATCAGTCGGATCATCCGACAACACGCCTCCCCGATTTCTGTTGCATGGAAGCCGGCGCATCTGTGCCACAATCCGATCGCTGTCAACACAATCCCCAGTTAAATACCTGTCACAGCGGCGAGAATCCTGAAAATGACGGGAAATCAGACAAAAGTGCGGCCGCGGACCCTTAGTATATAGGCCCCATTATATCTGTATTACAACCTGCTGATGACAATCTACACTTATTGGTCGCTTCCGACTGAAGTGAGTAGGTTTTTTTTACAACATAATTAGAGACAAACTGGCTCATCAGAGTATCAGACAGTGCTAAAGTGTCCCCAGCTTTCCCACCAAAGACTACTGTGGATAGGGGAACAGTGTCTGATTTTAGGACAATTGAAGTGCTGGTGCAATTACTCAACCACTTCTTAACTTGTGTCTATGAACTGCAGCAAAAGTCAACAGAACAGAGCATCTCAACCAATGCTTCATTAACTATCCAGGGACTCTCTGCCCCCAATCTAGATCAGACACTCATTCTCTATCCTGTGAAAAAGTATCCAAAATAGAAAAATACCTTTAATTCTATGTTGTTTTTTTCTTCTTTTCCTGATCAATGACAATACAATAAATAGATCACATAGCCCTTCTTATTGAAGAACATGTCCAAGGGCAAATATTCATAATAATAATCATAATAATAATAATTCTTTATTTATATAGCGCACACAGATTACGCAGCGCTGCACAGAACTTGCCAAATAAGTCCCTGCCCCATGGGGCTCACAATCTAATCACCTACCAGTATGTTTTTGCAGGGAAATATTAGGCGTTTACTGAGCCAATTCCAACAATATTAGAATAGAAGCGAACAAATTGATCTGCCCTAATTAAGTGGCAAAAAACAAAACTCCCTTTAATGAATGGAACAATAGAACATAGAGAAGCCATTGTTCTATCGTATGGAAAACAGACCGATTTTCACGGATGGAATTTGCATATTTGCAAAATCCACCTTCTTTTCTGGCAAATGCTTGTAAATCATTGCCGGGTGTTGTTAGATCACTTATTATGGTATGCTGAGATAATGCCAGGGAACATGGTGGAAGATTTTACAGACAACCTACTATTGTTTTTCTTGATGTGGGAGATGTTTCCATGAGATCATTCTGGTCTTGCTGTAATTCTGAGGCACCAAACATATCCAATGATTCAAGGCACCAAGGGTTTGCCAAAAACAGTGCAATTATACAACATATAATACCGTCTTATAGTGCTAGAGGCTATTATCCTGTAGAATTTACCAAATTTCCTAATTGGAATTCCCCATATACACTATGGTGTTCAGAGAATCCTGACTTAGAAGAAACGCCCAACACTTTCTATTAATTTGGATAATTGGTAGGATAAAGAATGGGCATTGCTGTGCTATGTCTGCTATGTGTACTGGTCTGATACCTGTGATATCTATTGGTATTGGTATTGGGGAAGGTTCTCAATTGAACCCAAAAGTTATGGCGCTAAAGACAAGAAACTCCGCACCAGTTGCCCAATAAGGTGGTACAGGGGGGAAATATATCCTCACTAATAGCATTACAGTATGGCCCTCCATAGACGTCATATTAACTACTATAAAGGCACGTGATCAGTCCTAGGTTTTGAGTCTGTAGAAGTTTCTGTTCCCATCTAAGGAGACTTTTTGATGTCAATAAATGTGTAGGTTGTAACAATGTCCCAAGAGGGTGAGGTAAAAAGACCGAGACAACCATTCATGGCATCTCTTTACATATCCTACAGATCATGTGTATCGAGGGTCAAGCCTCATTTTGAAGTAGTTTAGAATTGAAACTGGACTTTGACCAGGATATCCTTGATCTACAACTCATTAAAGGAAATCTACCATTTGCTTTTATGCATTATGAAGCAAACATACCTTGAGACTGCTGTAGCTACAGTGATGCATAAACATATCTTGTTTAATCCCTGAGCTGAGTGGTTTTGCTGAAAAAACTATTATAAAATTATGCTAATGAGGATCTGTCCCTCCTGTGGCTGCGCAGCGCTTCTCCTCTTACCCTAATTATGCACTGCTTCTGAGAACGCTGTATTCACTGTGTTGTCCCTGACAGGCAGAAGTAATCAATCGCTGCACCATGCCACAGCTGCTGTGTATGAGTCATTCAGCTCAGGTTGATTAGTCCTGTCTGGACAGTTCAGGACAGTTTTTTTTTTTTTTTAAACACTCGCCTCAGGGATTAAACAAGATATGTTTCTGCATCAGGGTAGCTACAGTATTCTCAAGGTATGTTTGGTTCACAATACATAAAAACAAATGGTAGATTTCCTTTATTGATCCATATCCATATTGAAAGCAAAGCCTCTTTGGTCTTTTCAAGTCACCATCTATGGACCTTGCTATAAGCTACACAACCTATGAGTAAGGAATCCTAGTTTGGTTCCGTAATTAATAAATAATTAAAATAATAGATTTCATTTTCTTGGTTGAAATGGTGTTACTGATCCCTTCCTATTTTAGCACATAGAGGAACTCAATGGGGCTTATTTACTAAGGGTCCCGCGGCCGCATTTTCATTGGGTTTCCTGACTTTTCGGGGATCACGTTGGGGATTGTGTTGCACACTATTGGTTTGTGACGCAATCGTGCCAGCTTTCATGTGACACAAATTGGGGGGGGGGGGGGGGGGCGCAAGCCAAGCACTTACATACACTGGGAAAAAGAAGGTGAACTCCGGCGGACCTGATCGGGGAAGCGACACATGCAGAATATCGGGTGCACACTGGTAGTGAATCGCGGCAGACTTCATCCTCAACATTCCGGATTGGGGATCACGCAGGGACCGGGTAAGTAAATGTGCCCCAATCACTCTTCTTGTAAAGTAGTGAATTTTTATATTGCTGCTTAAAATTCCCAGATGGTGTTAAGATGTCTCCACCTTTATGGTGTACAGAAGTTGTGCTCAACTTTTTCTCTTGCACAGGTGAATTGCACACAACTGTGTGGAATTTGCGCTGCCATAGACTTGAATGGAAAAGCTAAGATGTAAAAACATCGAAGGAATAGGACATGTGCTGAAAATTTGGAAAAACATAAGGACTTGTACAAACCTTGGAAACATCGGCTAGCACATGTTCTGTTACAAATGCCAGTGTGCACGAGGCCTAAGATCTAGCAGACCAGGCCAGAGGTCTCTGATGGTGGTTCAGTAGGATGGAGTATGTGGTATTGTGTAGTAGGTATAAGCATTGTCAGAGGGGCCAAGGGTAGGGTAATGTATATCAGGCAGAACCATGGAGAATATTAACCCCTTAAAAACATGCTAAACATGGTGATTGTTTTTAGTATCTCTAAAATGCAGTGGGCAGAGCCGGGCGATCACACTGCCATATTGGTTTCAAATGCCTCCTCCCCTGTGAAGTCATGGGGGGGCAGCAATCATTTGCTATGATGGCTGGGAGTTTCTCCAAAAAAAAAGTAAAAAAAAAATTATTTAAATCACCCCCCTCTCACTAGAGCACAAATAAAAATAAACAGACATAAATAAACACATTCCAAAATGCCCAATCTATCAAAATATTAAAAAACAGAATATCCTAATGGGCACTTTTTTGCCATTTCGCAACACATAAATATTTGACTAAAAAGTGATCAAAAGGCCATAACGCCCCAACAATTGTAGCAATGAAAATGTCAGCTCATCACGCAAAAAAAGACACCTAACACAGCGCTGTACACTGAGGAATGAAAATTTTATTGGCCTCAAAATGTGGCGAAACAAAGAAAAAATAAATTATATATATATATTTTTTTTTTGGTACAAAAGATACATTTTTTAAATATATTAAAACTTATAAAATCTATATAAATTTGATATCTTTGTAATTGTAGTGACCCAAAGAATAATGGGGAGGGGGTCATTTGGAGTGCACAGTGAAAACTGTAAAGATGGAGCACCTAAGAAAATTTTACATTTTGGTAAAGCCTCCCAAAACATGCACAGAATATTAAGGGAAGAAAGATTTGACCCACAGAAAACAATCCCTTGTACAGAAAAAAAGTTATGGCTTTTGGAAGGAGTGAAAACGGAAAGCCAAAAGCAAAAAAATGTTCAAGTCGTTAAGGAGTGACCGGTCACCAACAGGTACGGAAACTTTGCAGATTAAGCCTGCCTTGCAGGTGTGTGGAGACTTATAGCCATTGATTCTCCACTAAGGCATTCTGGGAAATATGTAACTATGTTTTCCAAGATGGGACAAGTAAAAACATGCCTGCCTCTTTAAGTGACCTTGTAAGGCTGCAAAAGAGGTGGGATTTTCTTTGTCCCATCTTGGAAAGCTTATTTGCATATTTCCCAGGTAATTGAATTCAAGGAGGATTTGAATTGCAGTGGAATGGACAGTGAGAGATATATAACATGCAGCAGCATCTGAGCTGGCGATACATTATCCCATAACCTGCGCCGTACACAGGCTCTGCTCATGCCTTCTGCTTTCTATATCACATTACAAAGATATGATCTGTGTCATATGTATTCCAGAAAGCAGTAATGAAACCTAGGAACTATAGGAACGTCCCACAGGTGCAACCACGGTCCTTACGGCCAATCTGAATATAATACTATATATATTAAATATGTCTACAAACACACACACTTATAGGGGCATCCACACCTTCGGTATTAATTGACATACACATAGAATATGTCATAAATATTTAACAGGTACATGTCCTACCTCAGACACCCACATCTCGGGAGCAGGGGTCCATAAAGCCCCTTTCTGCAGAATGTCAAAAGAGTTTGACACACACACACACACACACACACACACACACACACACACACACACAGAAGAAGTGTGTAAAGAGGTGTCAGACGATGAGGAGACACGGTTGTCCGACAGTGGTGAAGTTGTTGTCAGGGCAGGAAGTCCGAGGGGGGAGCAGACTGAGGGATCGGAGGATGATGAGGTGACAGACCCAAGCTGGGTTGATAGGCCGGGTGAAGACAGTGCTTGTGAGAAGGAGGCGAGAACAGGTTGGAAAAGGCAGTGGTGAGGCCAGACGGAGAGGCAGGGCCAGAGCTGGTGCATCAAATGTTTCCCTTTGGTAAGGCACCGTTTAGCGAAGGCTAGATTTTCTGAAGCCTGGAGGTTCTTTAAAGAAACAAGGGATGACCGACGGACTGTCGTGTGCAACCTGTGCCACACCAGGATCAGCAGGGGTTCCACCACTACTAGCTTACCACCACCAGTATGCGCAGGCATATGAATGCTAAACACCCCACTCAATGGAACCAAGGCTGTTCACCTCCGGCCGGGCCCACCACTGCTCCTTCCCCTTTGTCATTTGCTGCCTCTGCTAGTCAGCCCCCTGCCCAGGACCCCGGCACAAACATCTCCCGCTCTAAAACCAAACCTTCGCCTCCACGATCCTACATTTACTGCCGATGCTGAGGATTGCGGGCCTACCTCGGTCACGGTCTCTCAGGCCTACTATGCCTCCTCCTCCTCCCACCCCTCCTCCACCTCCTCCTCTGAATTACCATCTGTGGGCATGGTGCCATCAGTCGGTAGCTCTAGGAGCAGCAGCAGTTCCGTCGCTAAGCGACAGCAGGCGGTGCTCAAACTGCTGAGCCTAGGCGATAAAAGTCACACCACCCAAGAGCTATTACAGGGCATCACGGCGCAGACCGATCTGTGGCTGGCACTGCTGAACCGTAAGCCAGGCATGGTTGTGTGTGACAACGGCCGTAACCTGGTGGCGGATCTGCAACTCGGCCATGCCTGGCCCATGTGTTAAATCTCATAGCACAGCGGTTCCTCAAGACATACCCCAATCTGTCTGACTTGCTCACGAAGGTGCAATGCATCTGTGCGCATTTCAGAAAGTCGACCACAGATGCTGCCACTCTCAGGGCAGCGCAGCGCCGCCCATGAATAATACCGCAGTCAGAGCCACCCCATGAATAATACCGCAGTCAGAGCCACCCCATGAATAATACCGCAGTCAGAGCCACCCCATGAATAATACCGCAGTCAGAGCCACCCCATGAATAATACCGCAGTCAGAGCCACCCCATGAATAATAATGCCCACAGTGATTCATACTCCTAAAACGTCCTGCCAGCAATGTCCCCCATTAACAATACTGCTGGAAAAGTGAATTATACCGCTACGAGACTGCGGCCCATCAGAGTCCTATGATTCCCACATACAGGACAGGTCATAGCTCCAGTATCTTCTCACCTCTCTTTTTTTAAAAGTATTTATTTTTGCAATTTTTGAAATTTTATACAATTACAATAAACAAAACCAGAAAACAAGATTGTCTGCCACATATTTCCTTCCCCCCATTACAGGATTATTATACAACAGCCATGGTAACAATCAGGTTCTTGCTGTGTTACAAAACTACCTGAGGGATATTACACAATAGATAACAGCAGGATACTACAGCCAGACATCTTGATACAACACAAACAACTATTGACACATAGACAATCAGTCACACACACACACACACATACCAGCACGCTCAGTCTCCTTCATCATGGAGAGGAGTATATGTCACATGTGATTATAAGGCTGTATGGGGAGTCGCGCACCATCTGGACCAGATGCGATCAAACTTCTGGGGACACTTCCTGTTGGTATACAGGGACCGGTAGTGGGGAATGACGCTGTTAATAAGTAGTATCCATCTTTTTAATGGAGGGGGCTCCTGGTCCTTCCAGGTCATCACCACCACTTTTCGGGCGTAGTATAAGACAAACCTAAAGAAAATTTTGTCATAGTGGCCATTGACAACTTCATTTATGATGCCGAGGAGACACACAGAGGGAGACATCAAGCGTGGGAAATCAAAGTGTATATTTAGGAATTCCAGCACTTCGGACCAGAAGACATGGACCCTAGGGCAGGACCAGACACAATGCAGGAAGGATCCGACTTCAGCCTGACAGCGAAAGCAAAGATCATTGGGCATTGCTCCCATGCGGAATAGTCTAGCAGGGGTGAAGTATACTCGATGGAGGAATTTAGATTGGATCAGGAAGTCCCTCGCACTCACTACAGATGTGAAGTAGGACAGTTCGACCTCCCTCCAGTCATCATCTGACAGGTCAGGGATATCCTGTCTCCAGCGTTCACAGGCTCTATCAAACGGTCTGGACTTTTGCTCTTGTAGGAGAGCATAGCACTGAGTGAGTGGCTTAGGGAGGTCCGGGGTACTCATCAGAGTCTCTAGTTTGGAGAATTTCACTGTCAGGCTGAAGGAGCCGAATTGGGCTTTGAATGCGTGCCGCAGTTGCGTGTAATGGAAGCTAGCCGTATTGGGTACAGTATGTCTCTCCCTTATCTCGTTAAAGCTGAGTAATTCTGCTTCCGGGGATAAGAGCTGACCTACAAATTTCACCCCCGCCGCCCCCCACATTGTCCAGCCCGGGAGGGAGAGGAAGTGAGAAAGCCACGGATTGAGCCACAATGGAGTCCTGGGCGAGAGAGGGGGGGAGCTGCTCGGTTCTACCAGGGATTGCGCCCTACGCCAGCACACCGCTACCGTACGTAGGGGAAGTGGGGTATCAGATGGGGACTTGTATCTGTACAGCAGGTTTGTAAGGGCCTCGTAGGAACCTACCAGGGCACCAGCCAGTGCAGTAGCTGCATTACCCATGTCTATATCTATCCACCACTGGGCATATACTAGCTGGGAAGCCAGGTAATAAAGATACAGATCCGGGGCAGCCAGTCCACCCCTAGACTTGGGAGCCTGAAGCAGCGCTAAACTGAACCGCGGGGCACTACTCTGCCAGTAAAAGGACCTGAGAATGCCGTCTAAGCGTTTAAACAAACTCTTAGGAAGGAGTATAGGACAGGCATGGAAAAGGTATAGAAATTTTGGGAGAAAAATCATTTTAAATATGTTAATACGCCCGTACAAAGACAGGGGGAGAGTGGACCAGGCTTTTAGGCGTGATTCCGTTGCAGTTATCAAGGGTGTAATGTTTAACTCCGTATATGCCTGGACCCTGCGTGACACCTGAACTCCCAGATATTTAAAGGTGGACACCACCTGGACTGGGACGGGGAGGGAGTGTACCCCTACATCAGATAAGGGGAAAAGGACCGATTTGTCCCAGTTAACCCGGAGACCTGAGAACCCCCCGTAGCGTTCTATCAGGGACAGAAGGGATTCCAGAGAGGGGCCCACGTCTCCAAGGTATACAAGTGTATCATCAGCGTAGAGAGATACCTTTTCAATGATAGGACCTCTAGTAATACCCTTAATGCTATCAGAGTGACGGATCGCCACAGCAAGGGGCTCAATGGCAAGTGCGAAGAGGAGGGGAGATAGCGGGCAGCCCTGCCTAGTGCCCCTGGCCATAGGGAGAGTAGGTGAGATGTTAAGGTTGGTCCGTACCCTAGCCTTGGGATCATTATACAGTAGTTTAACTAATGCTGTAAATCGAGGGCCAAGACCCATTCTAGGCAAAAGGGTCCACAGATATGCCCATTCCACAGAGTCAAACGCCTTACAATTGTCTAAGGATAAGATAAACCCAGGGTCTGGAGACCGCTCTGCCTCTGCTACATTCAGGTGTAGTCTTTGTATATTTATGTCAGTTCCCCTCCCAGGCATAAAGCCTGTCTGGTCCGGGTGAACCAAGGATAATATCACTTTATTAAGCCTTGTTGCCAGAATTTTTGCTAGGATTTTAACATCTGAGTTTAGGAGGGAAATTGGGCGGTACGAGTCGGGAAGCAGGGGATCCTTGCCAGGCTTAGGAAGAACTACAATAAGGGCCTCTCGCATGGAGTCAGGGAGGGAACCACTGTCGAGCGCATCGGAGTACAGGCTAAGTAGATGAGGGACCAGGGTCTCACAGTTATCCCTATACCACTCACCTCCCAGCCCATCAAGTCCAGGTGTCTTGCCGAGGGGCAACGATTGGATGGCCAGTTCCACCTCCTCCGCCGAGAGCGGAGCATCAAGCTCCGATGACTGTGCCGATGTGAGTCTCCAAAGTGGAAGACTGTCAAGGAATCTGGAAATCTCGACGGAAGAGGCGGACAATCTGGAGCTGTAAAGAGAGGAATAGAATTCATGAAATACCATGTTTATGGCCCGGGGTTCTGTGATCAGGGTTCCACTACTGTTAAGGATAGAGGGAACGGAAGCACAAGGACGTTCAGCCCGCGATAAATACGCAAGCAGCTTCCCATTTTTATCTCCGAATTCAAAGATGGACGCTTCCCTGGCTAGCAGGCGCTTACTGGTGCGCTCCTTCACTACAGCTAGATGGTTCCTCTGCGCCTGAGCCCAAGTCTTTTTATTCCCCGGAGTAGGTTTCTCTAGATACTCCTTTTCTGCATTTACCAGTGCAGCGGTCAGCCTCTCCTCCTGCGCGTTTAGAGACTTTCTATGGCCAGCTACACCTGACATGAATGCTCCCCGCACCGAGGACTTGTACGAGTCCCAGACTCAGGAAGCCTAGCGTCCAGTAGTTAGCAGAGATACAGTCCAAACCCACGTGGAGTATTGCAGCAGGACTGCAAGGGTTAATATAAAACAGAACCCAGGAACAGGGGATCCCTGGGAATATGTAGGACTCAGTGCTGGGCTGTATAGCTTGGGGTCCCTAGGGCAGAGGTGGGCAGCAGCAGGGGAATTACTTACCTACCTGGTCCTGGATCAGTCCAGCAGTGACAGGGTTAACCCTGCGCGCCTAGGCCTCAGGCAGCGCAGGGGAGTCCACAGGATGTCGCCTCCAGCAGGATGAAGGGCTGGCTGGAGCGCTGTCACAGTGCCCTCGGCGGTGGGAGCGATGTCCAGGCAGCAAGGTGCAGGAAAATGTCCCCGGCGATCGGTTTACCGCTGCACCGGGCGGCTAGGAGCGGGCAGCCGCGCGGGTCACGTGGTCGGCCGCGGGGGAGCACGGAGGAGCGGCGCGGTGTCCGTAGCCGCCTCCAAAACGGCACCGGAGGACAGTGGCAGGTGTGTGGGGCACCCCGGGGCGGAGGGGAACGGGCACAAGTGAGGGATGGCTGCCTTAGGAGGGAGATGGGGTGTCGGGTCCCGGGAGCTCCGCGGCGCACGTCCTTCTCAGTCCGGCATCAGGCCACGCCCCCGTCAGCATACTTAATAAGGTTTTAAATGCTTTTTAAATATGTGTCTGTAAATTCAGTGGGTTGAATAAGGAAGGACATTTTTAAGGGGAGCGGCATTTCAGTTTTGTCCTCAGGCAGCAAAAAGGCTAGAAACGGCTAGAATGATTGCAGCTTCAATCAGGTAATAGTATAATCGTTATTCGAGACGAGCACTCGAGCATCGGGAAAAGTTCGTCTCGAATAACGAGTACCCGAGCATTTTAGTGCTCGCTCATCTCTAGTAATTATGTTTTCCAAGATTGGACAAGAAAAAACATGCCTCTTTAAGTTACCTTGTAAGGCTGCAAAAGAGGTGGGATTTTCCTTGTTCCATCTTGGAAAGCATATTTGCATATTTTCCAGGTAATTGCATTCAAGGAGGATTTGAATTGCAGTGGAATGGACAGTGAGAGATGCAGCAGCATCTGAGCTGGCGATACATTATCCCATAACCTGCGCCGTACACAGGCTCTGCTCATGCCTTCTGCTTTCTATATCAGATTACAAAGATATGATCTGTGTCATATGTATTCCAGCAAGCAGTAGTGAAACCTAGGAACTATAGGAACGTCCCACAGGTGCAACCACGGTCCTTATGGCCAATCTGAATATAATACTATATATATTAAATATGTCTACAAACACACACACTTATAGGGGCATCCTTACATTCTGTATAAATTGACATACACATAGGGTATGTCATAAATATTTAACAGGTACATGTCCTACCTCAGACACCCACATCTATCTCGGGAGCAGGAGTCCATAAAGCCCCTTTCTGCAGACACACCCTTTCTACACACACACACCCATTCTGTATTCATGTAAAGATAGCACTGGGTCTGTTTTTCTTTTTGCAAACTTTGTAAAGGGAATCGGTCATGAGTTTTGACCATAATAAATTGATAAACTGCACACAGTGCTATGTATTGGACCAGGATGTAATAATTAATAATAACAATAGCAATAATAATAATAATAATAATAATAATAATGATAAGAAGAAAATGCTTTATTTTTATAGCACCATCATATTCCGCATATACAAATAAACCAAGACATAACATAATCAGATTAAATAATAGGAGTGAGTGTGAATCTCTGTAGCATCCCTTACAGCTTGGTATATTCATTTCCACATATGTTGGGTGGTGAATGGTCCTCTTCAATCTAGTTTTGCAGCTCTGGGAGAGACTTTGAGCCTGAAGAGCTGTGTGCTCTTTGCAATGAACTGCCCCTCCCCTCAGCTCTGAGTGACTGCTATAAGTATGCAACTAAAATCCTGATACAGCCCCTACTCATAGCAGATGGGAGGGGCTGTGAACGACACAGTGTAGAGAGCTGAAAGCTCTTCAGGCTGAAAGACCTGGCCAGAGTTGCAGAGCTGGATTATAACTTCATTTTAACAGTCCTGTTGCTACTAACAACACACACAGAGGCATGGTTACACAGAACTCCTGTACTGTCTGCAGCTTTGTATAGTCAAAACTGCTGGCAGGTTCCCTTTAAATTACTTAATAAATCTACAAGATCAAATGTAATGTCTGCAAAGTTTTTGTAAATTCCGCTGCATCTGGAATTTTAGTGCGCCTAGAAAGTACAATTTTCCTTGCAGATAATAATCCTTATGCTATTTTGTAAAGGAGAAAATATAAAGATACGGCTTTTGTAATACGGGAAGGAAAATGGCAAAATAAAACGTGAAATGGCACAGTCCTCAAGAAGTTGACCAAAAAAAATTTTTTACAAATACTTTTTGTTTCTGTAAAATTGTATAAAAGCCTATAGTTTCCTCTGCTCTTATGCATCTATGATGTGTAGTACCGCAAGTCTAAGGAAACAGGTGATCATCAGCTGTGATACACTAGCACCCCCTAGTGGGAAGAAGTCATACATGCAATAAAAATTAGGTTCAGAATTTAAGCATAAAATATACTCACCGGCGCAAATCAATTATGCTGCGACATACAAAATACCTCCTATCTATATTTTTAGCTTTTATAAAAATGAAAGAAGGGTTTTTTGGGATAAGTTTACATATAATTTTATCTTCCTTTAAAATATCCCAATGTTTCCTAATTATTCTTTAAATATGCCCCCGTGTGCTGTATGGTAAATTAGAAAAGGAACTAATTTCTGATGATTCGTGGTTATCTTTTGTATTTTTTCTTTTGTATGTTTGTATCTTCGGTATATGGTAAAAAGCCATATACCGAAGATTCATAAGTCTATTACTGCACCACCAGGACAACCCATTATATCCGGCATGGATTGTTTGACAGCCAACCTATCAGAATACATGGATAAAATGCTACAAACAGCTACACAACATATCACAGCCTAGGACACTAAAGAAATTGTCAGCACCTGTCCAGCAAACGCGGAACCACAACCAGGTTTGGCGCTAGCTGTCAGACTGGGTAAGTGGTGGCGAACTCCCCCTGCGACGTCCCTGCGGTCTAAGGCCCTGCCTAAAGCAGATAAACCGCCCTGATAAGAGCGAATCAACTATCAGGAACCTAACTGACGGTCCCTGAACGACCCTACAAGATGATAGAGAAGACTTACTTCGTCTGGCAGCTGCTGGAAGGTGGAGCGGACAGGTAACGGGAATACAGGAATAGACCAGTGTTCACACTGACCCACAGAAACCAACACAAGACTGAACAGGTCACCGGAATACAGGAATAGACCAGTGTTCACACTGGTGCACAGAATACAAACACAGGACTGAGTCAGGGACAAAACAACAGTTATAGACAGGACTTCAGGCAGGTAATACACAGGTCAGATCCAGATACAGGTACAGGCAGGATATACACAGGTCAGGTCAAGATCAAACGGGTTATATACAGGTCAGGTCAAGATCAAACGGGTTATATACAGGTATACAAACAGGGACAGGTAAAACTGAACTAGAAACACAGGGAAGATAAGACTCAAAATAACCAGCCAGGTATGATGGGAGTAGCAGGTATATGAGGCCGATCCCGGACACGCATCCAGCAGTACACTGGGGGAACTGTCCATCAGGCTAGTAACCCTTGCTGGGCAGGACAGAAATGCAAGGAGCAGGGTGTGGCTCAGTTAATCCAAACACAAGAATTAAGCCACAGTTCACACACAAATAAACGCCATGTATTCCGCCAACTACAGATAGAGCGACGTTCAGGCACAGACGTTACAGAAATGTTACAGATTTTAGAGAAAACTCCTTGGGAAGAGGGTCCCTAGATGTATAATGAGAGGGGCATAATACAGAAGAGCTACAAGCAACGAAATATGAAATAGCTAAAGCTCTGAGAGAAAATCTACTGAGAGAAAGTACAAAAGATAACCACAGAGTCGTCTCATTTACCATACAGCACATGGGGGCATATTTAAAAGAATAATTAGGAAACATTGGGATATTTTAAAAGAAGATAAAATTATAAGTGAACTTATCCCAAAAAACCATTCTTTCATTTTGAAAAGTAGCCCTGCCAATTAAGGACACCCAGAAAAAGGAACCCAAAGAGAGTCAAAATATTATGGGCATTACAGTAGGGCTTCTTCCCTTGCAAAAAATGTTTCACTTTAAAACGAAAGGACTCCACCCAAGATGTGAGGGAATGTGGGTCTAATAAACTGCCAGACCGAAGGGGAGATTTATGGAATTAAGTGTAACTGCGAAAAAATATATGTTGGAAGAACTATATGACCTCTATATAAAAGAATTAATGAACATGTACGGAACATAAAGAAAAAGAACAAAGGTCACCCGTTATCTTGTCACTTTATGGAAAAACATTCAGGGCAATTGACAGGAGTAACTATCTTCGGGATTAAAGAAATGCTCCCCCCCCCCGATTGGAGAGGGGGTAACTTCATTAATAGAATCTCCAGAGCCGAAAGCAAATGGATCTATAACCTTAACACTGTATCCCCTGCAGGCTTATATAGTGAAATAGAGACATTTGCCTTTTAGTGATTAACTCTGTAGAAGCTGTGATAGGTTCCAAGGCGCAGCCGGAAGCTACAAAAGGAAACCTCTGAACGACGGACATGATCCCTGACGAAGGAGGCCGATTAGCCTCTGAAACGCGTTGGGAAGTTTGACCCTCGTTCCTTCCCGTAGCTAAAGTGCTGGCGTCACTGAAGCGGAAACCAATGGACCCTAAGGTTTTTTATATTTCACATTTTTTGTGATTACAATCTGTGTACAGACTATACAACAGACCAAAATTATGCACAGTAATTTAAAGCAATAAGGATGCATTGTAAAAAAGTGATGGTGGTGAGAAAAGAGGCTACAGAAGCATGGTCAGTGGCGTAACAACCGCCGTAGCAGCCGATGTGATCTATATGTATATATGTGTGATCTATATGTATATATGTGTATATATGACTGTATGTATGTGTATGTGTGTATATATGACTGTGTGTATGTGGGTATATATGCCTGCATCTATGTGTATGTGTGTATATACGCCTGTATGTAAGTGTATGTGTGTATATATGCCTGTATGTATGTATATATGCCTGTAAGTATGTGTATATATGCCTGTATGTGTGTATATATGCCTGTATGTATGTGTATGTGTGTATATATGCCTGTATGTATGTGTATGTGTATATATATGCCTGTATGTATGTATATATGCCTGTAAGTATGTGTATGTATGTATATATGCCTGTATGTATGTGTATATATGCCTGTAAGTATGTGTATATATGCCTGTATGTATGTGTGTATATATGCCTGTAAGTATGTGTATATATGCCTGTATGTATGTGTATATATATGCCTGTATGTATGTATATATGCCTGTAAGTGTGTGTATATATGCCTGTAAGTATGTGTATATATGCCTGTATGTATATATGCCTGTATGTATGTGTATATATGCCTGTATGTATGTGTATATATATGCCTGTAAGTATGTGTATATATATGCCTGTAAGTATGTGTATATTTGCCTGTATGTATGTGTATGTGTGTATATATGCCTGTATGTATGTGTATATATGCCTGTATGTATGTGTATGTGTGTATATATGCCTGTATGTATGTGTATATATGCCTGTATGTGTATATATGCCTGTATGTATGTGTATGTGTATATATGCCTGTAAGTATGTGTATATATGCCTGTATGTATGTGTATGTGTGTATATATGCCTGTATGTATGTATATATGCCTGTAAGTATGTGTATATATGCCTGTATGTATGTATATATGCCTGTATGTATGTATATATGCCTGTATGTATGTGTATATATGCCTGTATGTGTGTATATATGTATGTATGTGTATATGCCTGTAAGTATGTGTATGTGGGTATATATGCCTGTATGTATGTGTATGTGGGTATATATGCCTCTATGTATGTGGGTATGTATGCCTGTATGTATGTGTATGTGGGTATGTATGCCTGTAAGTATGTGTATGTGGGTATAAATGCCTGTATGTATGTGTATGTGGGTATATATGCCTGTATGTATGTGTAAAGGATATGTGAGTCCAGTCACTCAGGAGGTGCGGGCCTTCCAGCAGGAGCCCGAGGGGCTGCGTCAGCCCAGTGAAGTGCTTCGGTTGGGCAGGTGAAGAAACGAGTCTTCTGGCCGTCCACAATTCGGAGCTTGGAAGGGTACATCATGGAGTATTTATACCCCTTGTCACGGAGACGGGCACGGACCTCGGTGAATTGTGCTCGCTGTTTCCTGACGGATGCAGAGAAATCAGGGTAGAAGGACACTCTGCTGTTGGCATAGAGAATTTCTCCCTTGGTACGGACAGCCCTGAGGATAGAGTCCCTGTCCCTAAAGTGCAGCAGCCGGGCCAGGAAGGGTCTCGGATTGCCCCCTGGGGGGCCAGGGCGGGATGGCACGCGATGGGCCCTTTCCACTGTGAAGAACGGGGAGAAGGTATCTGCAGGAAGCATATTTTTGAGCCAATTTTCAAAAAAGGATACAGGGTCAGACCCTTCCACTTTTTCGGGGAGACCAACCACTCTGACGTTGTTCCGTCGCAGGCGGTTTTCGAGGTCATCAGCTCTGTCGATGGATGCAGACATTTGGCGCTGAAGCTCTCTGATCTGTGTCGGCATAGGCCTCTGGACATCCTCCACCTCAGATATTCTGCGTTCAGTTTCGGTGATTCGCTCTTTGGCTTTGTGGACATCATGTCGTAATAGAACAAAGTCCTGTCGCAGCTCATCCACCTTGGTGACCAGTTTGGATTGGCATCCGTTAATGGCCGCCAGCACCTCTGCAAATTTCCGATCCAACTCCGTGGCCGCGTCAGACGGATCAGCACCCTCTTCATAGCTTACAAGCTGTGGCGGGCTCTGGGAGCCTTCAAAGAGGGAGGGAGAGGAGTTTGGGGACCCCTGAGGAGAGCAAGGCTGTGTGCGGGAGAATCTCCCTAACTTTTTGGCAGCGTTTGACTGTATCTGCTCCAGAACGGCTTGTGATGTGGAGCATTCCTGCGCATCCAGGGGTTCCAGGGACTGGAATGGAGGATCCCCATGGACGGATTCATCATCCGAAGGAGGTGCAGACACCCCGGACGCTGCTTTGAGCATTTTAGCCGTCTTCCTCCGATTACCCATGGCGTCTGGGCAGGGGGGGGGCCAGTGATAAACAATCAGGAAGCCTAGCGTCCAGTAGTTAGCAGAGATACAGTCCAAACCCGCGTGGAGTATTGCAGCAGGACTGCAAGGGTTAATATAAAACAGAACCCAGGAACAGGGGATCTCTGGGAATATGGAGGACTCAGTGCTGGGCTGTATAGCTTGGGGTCCCCAGGGCAGAGGTGGGCAGCAGCAGGGGAATTACTTCCCTACCTGGTCCTGGATCAGTCCAGCAGTGACAGGGTTAACCCTGCGCGCCTAGGCCTCAGGCAGCGCAGGGGAGTCCACAGGATGGCGCCTCCAGCAGGATGCAGTGCTGGCTGGAGCGCTGTCACAGTGCCCTCGGCGGTGGGAGCGATGTCCAGGCGGCAAGGTGCAGGAAAATGTCCCCGGCGATCGGTTTACCGCTGCACCGGGCGGCTAGGAGCGGGCCGCCGCGCGGGTCACGTGGTCGGCCGCGGGGGAGCACGGAGGAGCGGCGCGGTGTCCGTAGCCGCCTCCAAAACGGCACCGGAGGACAGTGGCAGGTGTGTGGGGCACCCCGGGGCGGAGGGGAACGGGCACAAGTGAGGGATGGCTGCCTTAGGAGGGAGATGGGGTGTCGGGTCCCGGGAGCTCCGCGGCGCACGTCCTTCTCAGTCCGGCATCAGGCCACGCCCCCATTTTAATAAGTTGAAGTGTTCAAAAGTTACAACCATATAAAGTGACACATGCCAGATTACAAAAAAAGAGGCCAAGCCTTAACATACAAACTGGCTATGCCCTTAAGGGGTTAAAGACACTTTAGTAGGTTGCATTCAATGGTCTGGCTATTCTTCAGCCACAATGACTCTGTGAGCTACATTTATCAGGGCTTCTACGCTAGAAAACTGACATAGAATCCTTGAAATAATCGCAAATACTTCCAATACACCAGTAATTCCAATTATTTTCCCCTTCACGCCATCTCCTCGTTAAGTGGAGATATTGGCTTGGGTCAGGGGCTCCCTAGACCATGCGAACGTTTACCCTGAACATTCTCGTAGTTTTTTGAGAAACAGCCACCTGCTGACGTATAATAAATCCCCCACTGACTCTTTTTCTACCCATAATGATATTATATGTAGAGCAAACATCGCTCTCATTTTTCAAAACAAACTAGCGCTCTAAAGGAATTTTTGAGAGAGTATTTTAATGTTAATAATGACAGAAATGCCAGTTCCTGAAAATGCACAAATTCATACATGGAGAATTTATCAAACTTCCTGTACCCTAATTGGATTCAGACCAGCTTACTGCCCTTACCTCTCCACTAACGGAGGGAGAGATAATCAAAACTATAAAATCCCTTCTTGGGCTTACAAGAAATGTGTAAATATCTTATTCCTTATTCTGCTGAAGGTATTTAACATTACCATTGTACAGGTGAGTTCCCAAAGGAGATGCTGTCCGCACTAATTGTTGTCTCATTGCTGAATAACTGAATTGCTGAGTAAACTCCAAGCAAAAATTATAGGTAACTTTCTGGGTTGGAAGGATAAATTTAGCAAAGTTGAACACATTTCCTAAAATTCTATACCTATTGCAATTTCTCCCAATTTCCCAGGTCACAAAGGAACTTAATGGGGCACATTTACTTACCGGTCCTTCTGAGTTCCCGAAAGTGCATTGTCCGTCCGGAATGCACTGTGCCGCGAATTCATTTAGATTGTGCGCCCGATTTACTGCATCTGGCGCTTCCCCGCTAAGGTCCGCCGGAGTTCACCATCTTCCTCCCGAAGCATGTGAGTGCTTGGCTTGCGACACAATTTTGAAGTTAAATTCCACGGTTTGTCCGAATCCGTCAGATCATCCAACGGCCCGCCCCCCGATTTCTGTCGCATGGAATCCAATCGCGTGCGCCAAAAACCCCTTTTAAATCCCTGTCCCAGAGGCGCAAAATGGGAATTGTCAGGATGTCTGACGAAAGTGCGGTCCACGTGGCCCTTAGTAAATGAGCCCCAATGTATTCTAGAGAAATATTTTTTGCTTTATATGAGTAGGAAAATGACCAAGGATTAAGATCCGTATCATATATTTCCATAATAACATGGATGGCAAGTCTGTTCCCCACATGATCAAATATTATTATGCAGCCCAAGTAGCCCAATTCACTACTCTGAATGCTGACCTATCTTCCCCCTTGTGGGTCAACATGGTGTCCACTCCCCTGTGCCCCTTTTATTCACCTTTTGGGATACTGGCCCCCTGCCTTCTGATTTACATACTTAAGCACCTAATACCTTCTACTTTCTGAAGCTATAGTGCTGATAGAGAACTAGAGGATTGAAGGAATTATTTTTTTGTTATATTCTACATTTAACCAACCCCCTCCCCCCCCAAGGATACCCAACTCCCAATTAGAATGGAAACAAGACCTTGGTACTCAAAAGACCTGTAAAGGAAGTGTCTATTCATATGCCTGTATGTATGTGTATGTGGGTATATATGCCTGTATGTATGTGGGTATGTATGTATGTGTATGTGGGTATGTATGCCTGTATGTATGTGTATGTGGGTATATATGCCTGTATGTATGTGTATGTGGGTATGTATGCCTGTAAGTATGTGATTTCTGCATGGCCCCCCTTCAAAAATATATACATATTTGTATATAGAACCTCCTCTCCTCTAGATGTAGAAGATGCCCCTGTCTATGGTGATGGTAAAACCGCCTCTCCTCTAGGCGTAGAGGATGCCCCTGTCTATGGTGTTGGTAGAACCCCCTCTCCTCTAGGTGTAGAGGATGCCCCCTGTCTATGGTGATGGTAGAACCTCCTCTCCTCTAGGTGTAGAGTATGCCCCCTGTCTATGGTGATGGTAGAACCTCCTCTCCTCTAGGTGTAGAGTATGCCCCCTGTCTATGGTGATGGTAGAACCACCTGTCGTCTAGGTGTAGAGGATGCCCCTGCCTATGGTGATGGTAGAACTGCCTCTCCTCTAGGTGTAGAGGATGCCCCCTGTCTATGGTGATGGTAGAACCTCCTCTCCTCTAGGTGTAGAAGATGCCCCCTGTCTATGGTGAT
>CM033641.1:299059681-299077340 GCA_019512145.1 Engystomops pustulosus | reverse complement strand
TGGAATTTTTTTCCTGCTTCTGAGTACATGGCATGGAATATTTAATAAAATAAAAATTTAAGGTACAGTATGGTAACATTTACAGTAACATGGACGATGGTAATGTTGTTGTTGTAAGCCTTATGTTTATGAGCGACAGTTTTCCTGCTATATACCTGCATGTCATAAGAATTTAAATTAAAAAAAGGACCATGTTAAATTCAAATCTGTTTTTTTTAAAAAATGTTACCGGTGTTTTGTATGCGTTGGAAAAGGGGTAGTCTTATACGGCGAATATATCTTAAACTCTATATTTTAAACAGGAAAGTAGGGGGGTCGTCTTATACACCAGGTCGTCTTATACGCAGGAATATACGGTAATCTGTCTTTTTATTCTAGTCCCTTTATTCCCCTAATAATCCTGGTTGCTCTCCTCTGCACCTGTTCCAGTTCTACTATGTCCTTTTTATATACTGTTACCCAAAACTGTACACAATGAGGCAGATTTATCAAGCTGTCTAAAAGTCAGAAAGCCCATCACAGCTCCCATTTAAAATATTCATGAGCACTGGTAAAACGAAAGCTGAGCTATAATTGATTGACAAGGTCAACTAAGAACAATCTGGCATTTATGCAGCTTGATAAATGTGCCCCAATATTCCAAGGGCAAAATGATGTCCTTAACATGAGAATCTATTCCTCTCTTGGTACATCCCATAATTTGATTTGCTTTAGCAGGAGCTGCCTGGCTCTGCTCACTAAAATTAAGTTTACCATCCACCAATACCCCCAAGTCTTTTTCTCCATCAGTTTTACCAAGTGTTGAGGGAGTAGGAAAGAGGATGAGACTGTGTAACAGCTTGTAATGCCAGATCACAGATGGGCTTGGGTTTCCCTCAGACTCATTATCATAAATATAAAAGTTGATTTTAGAGAAAAGGAGGCCATGGATAAGAAATATAAGAATATTACCACAGTCACGGTGCCTGGATCTATGAGTAGTGTCCCTGGTTTATCATGGTGGATTTTAATGCTAGATTTCCTCTAAAGGGGTCTTCCCACAAACATAAGTTAGGCCCTATCCACAGGATGAAACCACCACAGAACACAAAAATGTGGGGTTGTAATGGAAAACCAAAATGGAGTCGAAGATACAACATGGCTGCTCTTGAGATAAAAGACAGTTCATGTAACCTTATTTCAACTGTGAATGAGCCCAAATCAACATATTTTGATCCTCATTATATTTGACATTTATATTCTCATTAAGTTTGACATATTCTTATCCTTATTTGGCACTCTGCTGGGATGCTTTCCAATGAAAACTGGCCACTTTCATGGGAAACTATACCATTAGGAGAATAATGAGAAAACATATGCATACATATGTTTTTCCATATAGTTTGGTGACGCACAGACATGGGGTATAAAACCTATCAGCTAGCGGTGGGATTTGAGAGAATTGAGAGCTAGCTACTGACTGATGCTATACTGCTTGGGTACTTGTGGGACGCCTCAAGACTAGAGATGAGCGAACACTAAAATGCTCGGGTACTCGTTATTCGAGACGAACTTTTCCCGATGCTCGAGTGCTCGTCTCGAATAACGAACCCCATTGAAGTCAATGGGAGACTCGAGCATTTTTCAAGGGGACCAAGGCTCTGCACAGGGAAGCTTGGCCAAACACCTGGGAACCTCAGAAAAGGATGGAAACACCACGGAAATGGACAGGAAACAGCAGGGGCAGCATGCATGGATGCCTCTGAGGCTGCGGTCCCCTTTCCGGTGTTTCATCCTTTTGCTGAGTTCCCAGTGTGTTTGCCAAGCTTCCTGTGCAGACGCTTGGTCCCCTGAAAGCTCGAGTCTGCCCATTTGACTCAGATTTGCTCTTATTCGAGAATGAGCACTCGAGCATCGGAAAAGTTCGTCTAGAATAACGCAGTACACGAGACTTTTAGTGTCTCCTCATCTCTAGTCCTTTCATTCTTAAATCATATTGTGGTTTCTGGTCCTGTCCTATTTTTTTTATTTTTATGTTCTTAGCTGCTAAGCCATTTTTTTTTATATGTGCATTTCTGTGCACTTCAGGAAATGGTGGAGTCTCAGCAGCATTTGTTTCATTTCCAATAATACTGTTTGTTCACTCTTTAACATTCCTTTGCACAAAGATATGGGGTGTGTCAGGGTGAGGAAAATGAAAAATTTAATTAGTTTAAATGCAGATAGCTTTCCTGAAAAAAATGATGTGAACTGAAGCACGTTTTATATTTACTTCTACTCTACGGCAACTGCAAGAATCAACCTTTTATCATGTACAAACAGTGTGAACAAAGATAGAACACCCTTTTATTGAGGATGTATTAAGGACAATCTAATCACAAATTAAGCAATTTAAAGCACCGTTATGGTCTGATAAACTCCCACCTTAACACCCCCCCCCCCCCCCCCCCCCACCCCCCACAAAAAACACACGCTTTGTTTTTCGTATCTATCAGTATATAATTTTTATTTTTTTTTTTTGCACCTGGGGGCTAATAATCCACAGGCAAAATATGTCCTTGGGGAGTAAATCTGGGAGAGTCCCCTGTTGAGAAGGACTGGGGGTATAGTAGATCAATAAAATCAATACAAGCATGCAATGTCTTCAGCTTCCTCGAAGCCGTAGGATCGTGTCATGTAACAAAAGTGATATGACGCTCTTGATAGCATTGTTCGGACCTCATCTGGAATCATCTGTCCAGTTCGGCACCAGTCATAGAAGGATGCCCTGGATCTGGAGAGGGTTCACTCATAGGGCCCAAAATAATCAGGATTATGCGGGTCTTAGTTTATGAGGAAAATACAACAAATAGATTTAGTGGTCGGGAAAAGAGACGACTACGAGGGGACATGATTAATTTATATAATAATATGAAATTTTCCATGGAAAAATATGGTGTAAGTTGTCCGATTAAAAGCAATCAAAGACGACAGGGCAGTGTTCTTCGTCTGAGAATCAAGGTATCACCAGAGGCGACCGGGCCTTTTTTACTATGAGAATTGCAAATCTGTGGATATCCTGCCTCAGGCGCTTGGTCACAGCGGGACCAAGAAGCTTCCAGACACGGTCTATATCCTTTTTACACCTAAATAACCATGATTGTGACCTGTTATATAGAATTGTTTCCCCTAAATCCTTCCTCATGCAATCACTACCCTTACGTGTGAACTTGAATGGCAAGTTCCCTTTTTCAAACCCGTATGAAAGCTATGATACTGTGATACTATGATTAGTGCAGAGACACTGCACTAAAAGACTTCACTGCAGACTCGACCTGAACACCTGCATCGAAGACGTGGGGTCAGTTGTTTAAGTCAACGGCTTAGCGAGCATGGTGGGAAGAATAAAAATTATTTATGTAGAAGGCAGAATATTAAACACATGACACATTACAATGCCATGCATCGATGGGTTCACCTTACTTGATTTGGTTTATGACTCTTTGTCAGAACTTATTCAAAACACTATTTGTGCCATGGTAACAAATCCTTTGATGGTCTTTTGAGAAGACCTATTGTGTAAACTATAAGGGAGCATTCCTAACAAGTTTCTTAGAGCAAACTGTTCTAGTTTGCCAGTGGCAAACCTATCAGAGCGGTCTTTCATTTTCCCCCAGCTGTTTGTAAATTACAGCTTGAGCTCTGATTGGTTTCCAATGGGCACTGGGATGTTTTGACCTCAGAGACTTATGATACAACTCCTCCTATGTGTTTTTGACTCATCAGATATTCCTTTTAACAGCAAAACTTCCTCCTTAGTAGAAACTCTTATCCCACATTTGAAAAGATGCTTTCAAACACTGAACTACTAGCCACTACACCACACTTTCTTGCTCAACAAAATCTCTTTCTGGTCCAATTACCACCACCTACAAAAAATATTCTAGCATCAAGGTCTCAACAAGTGACCACAGAGAGACCCAATTGAGACGAGGGTGGCAGAGTTTGGCAGATTGGTTAAAATAACATTAGATACACACTAAGAGCATGGAAGCATGAACGTAAACTGGAAGGACTGAGTGAACTTTTTCTAGACAAAACCATCACATAAGATTGATACCTAGAACACATACATACACATAAAGAAAATAATAGATTAGGTATGGCCAGTATCCAGAAATGCCCAGTGGATGTTAATATTGTTGTAAAAATTTAGGGAAATTGTGGAAAGGCCTCATTGTTTGGGGTACATAAAGTTGGGTATAATCCTTTATTTATTGGTTTTATGCCTGATATTTTCTCTATTGCTATAAGAATAAAGCACTTTAGGGGCCTATTACTTAGAGTAGTGCTCTTGCAGCTCAATTGGCGGGATTGTCATCACTTGTCACTGTAAATAGTGTTAATGAAGAGTGTAGGGTGCCATTACAGGTTCAAGGATGCTTAGGGCATGGCACAGGGCCAGTGTTCTTACATGATCTTGCATCCTGCACTTCTATTGACAGAGTTCACCCACATTTTTTTGTTGCAACCTTTAACATCTGGGGACGTGCAACAGACTTGCATGATGAATCTAGCGCTGGTTCCGACCGAGCATCTAACGCCCCCTAATTTGTGGTGTCACATGGCAGACGAGCGCAGCTGCTCAACAAAATGTATGTGCAACACAATGTGGTGCAAGGCATTCCTTAAATGCCTGCACCACGCAGTCATACACCTAAAAGAATGGTACAAGGCATGAGAAAACTGGTCAAAGCCGACTTAGTAATGTGCCCCATTCTGTCAAGTAATGTTCTTTCCACAGAATCCCAAGTTTGGTTGACACATTTACATTGCTATAGTTTCCCTATCAATATTTTGTCAAAACAAAAAAAAAAACCAAAAAAAAAAAAGAAAAGCTACACAAATCTGATACTTAATTTCTCTTGAGTATGCCATACCCATGTGCGGTACTAAACTGCTTGCATGGGCACCACCATGCTTACAGAAGTTTCACCATTCAGAGCAGATATGCATTGTCCCTTTTAATGTATAATGTTTATGTTTTTTTGTCAATTTGGACATATAAGGGCTTATTTTCACAAGATTGATGCACTCTACAATACTTCATTTTAGTGGTCATTTAGCTGATCGAGCAAATCTTCAATTCATGTTTTCATTTTTTTTGCTATTTGTTCTTGGGCTGTCACTATACTATATCTATCCTATATATATATATAAGTATAATATAATATATATTAAATTTTGTTTACATTTTTGCACAAAAGTAATCATCTTAATATTCAAAGTGAATAGATTCATGGCCATTGCATGCTCAGGGTTTATTTACAATGTGTGCTGTGTACTGGGTTGAAAAGAAAAACATGTCATACGACCAAAGAAATAACATCACAGGGGGGGTCATTTTCTCTCGCCTCAACAACAAAATAGTGTTTTGTTTCACCTGTTCTACATACGCAACTTTTATCTGGGGTATATACAGTTCAGACTCAGCCTAATGACTAATATGTTTTTTATGTTGGAGTACGGATCAGGGAGGGGGGGGGGAAAAAAAAAAAAAGGGAAGGGGGGGGGGGAAAAGTTCTAAAAGAATCTACAGTCCACTAATAAATATAATACGCTATGAAGCTGTGTCTTCATTCTACTCATAGATTTATAGAAAATATTATTGTTTGATTATGTATTTCAAAGCTAGAAATCAATAGAAACTGCAATTTAGAGTACAACCATGTTTTGACAACCTTCCCAAATGGTCTCTAGGGTTGGTTTACAACAGGGACAATGGAAATAAAATACATAATTGGTGAACATCTGTCAGAGGATTGATCGGAATGAGTGCGGTTTCCCAAATTGCTGTCTTTTGTATAGGTTTTAACCCACATTATATTGTAGATAGATGTATAGCTTTTCTGTTGGACTGTTCAAGAACTGAAACGAATTTTATATAAAAGTTGATTTGTGAAACCTTTCCTTAGATAAGGTTATCTATTCTTCTGTCAACAACGGTCCTACACTAAAATACCCCGATCACTGTTTTAACTCGTAGAAATGTTCCAGTGTATTCTTTCCTCTTCCAAGACCTGTGTGTTAGGGTCGCATGCACTGGTACGCTCAGTCACTTTCAGTAATGGAGCGGAGCTGCCATACCAGTACTCATCAAATTCTTTTCATCACCTGTTTTTTGTCAGTGGATCTGTGTCCCAACTGTGGCGTTATACACATTCCATTCGCGTCTAATGGGTTAACACACAAGAGCATGGATTCCAGGCCCGTCAAGAACTGTCTACCTGAGACCAAAGATCAGGAGCTGTTTATATCTCTGTCTGGGTTTTTTTTTTTGCTTCCCAGGTGGCATGAAATACTCCCTGTTTCATTTGATGCCGGCTCCAACTACAGCACATTGTTTTCACTCTGTCAAATGTGAACTAGTGTGCTCACATGTTTCAAAGACCAAGCATGTTTCTTTGCTTAGGAAATTTGCTTCCATGTGGAAGGGATAAACAGAGATTGTAAGATGAATACTGGCAGACCGCCTGATATAAAAGCGGCTTTTCCCCCATATATCTCCACACCTACTGAGAGTAGCTGTGGCGGCAAGAGTGTGAAAGGGACCCAGACTGCATCAGGCTTTTAGGCGTACCTCTATGCGCAGCTCCAGAACCTGGTAAAGGTTGCCCCATGCGGCACTGGTTGTCTAATGTATCCGTATGCGTGAGCTATTGATATATCAGGCCACTGAAGGCTGCGGGGTTATATCACACGTTGTGCACCATGAACTAGCATAGGATACATTCCCACCGGTGTGTATTTTAAATCTGCAGCATGTCATTTTTTTTTCTGCAGATTCATAACGATTTCTCCTATCAATCGAAGGAAAATTATATGTCCTAATCCATGGTTAAGGCCCCATGCACAGGAGTAGTGTGTTGTCACACTCTTGCTACAACAACCGAAGGTTATTGTTTACGAGCCTGTCTGTCAACGGGGTACAGAAGAACTTAGAAGAGAACTGTATAGTGGGCTCATGCAAACTGTGTGGTGCCCTAGCACAGTCCCAAAACAGATTTGTATGCCGTGATGGCCAAAACAATTAAAATGTCGCCAGTATTCAATCCAAGTCACTGCAGTTTCCTCTTGTGTGTAAATATCTTATTCTCCTCCGTTTGCATTACCATGTAAGAAGGGACTCTCTTTCTCTGGACTTTTAAGACTACCCTTAAGTCTTAAGGGTTGTGGCAGGACGATGCCATAGTAGGGGTGATTGTATGGCAACAGGAAAAATATAGAAATGCCTTTCTCCCTACATTTTCCCCCTATAACCCTGGATCTCTGTTTGGAAGCCGATAAATTATATTATGATGTTCTGCAGCCCTATGTGTGTATTTTTTTTTGCCCAGAGGCATCTACCAATTTAATCACGCCTGGACTCAACTGGATTAAACATATTTGCAATAGAACTACCTGAAATTGTTTATGTTTTATTATGAATTATTGGTATCAATGCTAGACAAAATATGTGCCCCTCTTTTTCAAAGGTTTAAAGCCATTTTAGACATATGTTTCATGACTGATCTGAAAAAGGCTTGGATATTGCATATTTTCCAAACAATTGATTCCGCTAACTTTGCTACATTAATTTAAAAACAACTTTAACAAGTCAAGAATGACACAAACCAAAATTACTTGTAGACTGAATAAGTTAGGGGTGGTATATTCCTGTACACCATTATAACACAAAAACATACATACATAAATTATACTAAATCAGTGGGTTTTTTTTTCAACTTTGCAACCTTTTCGACTCTGCACCTGATTCTACCGTAGATAGCACGGATTAAAAAAGATTGAGGCTGGTGTTGCCTCTACCGCAAAGTGCAAAATAAATAACAGAAAACCTACATGCAAGTTAAGTTAAAGGGTTTTCCCAAGAAGAAATTCTCAATTTTAATCCCGAATGATGTTTACCACCTTAAAGATCATTTTTAACCCTTTACTTTCACAATTCTTCTCATTTTTTATATATTGTTTTAGCCCCTAATCCAACTCAATGATGTTCATGACCAAAATTCCAGAGTGTGGTTGGGACCCGCAAAAAATAGACGCAACACTTTTATGATCCATCTATTCTGTGATCTGAAATGTGGTTAGATTATCGGTACCAGGCTTATATAACACTTTTATTTAGGATTCTGAACTTGTACTAGTATCTGACACATAGAAGAGAAGATAGACAGATTAGAGATGACATGATGAGACCTTAGGATGCCTATTACCACAATGAGCTCGTCCTACACTCTGCTACTTCCACAACACCAGATCTGATGTGCCTTCCTCCCCAGATAAAGACCATTCTGTCTGTGTTGTCGCTCCCCAGCTGCTGCCTGCCATCAGGAACTGATTGTCTGTGCTCAGTTGTGTATCAGTGCGTGAGCTCCGTCCTTGACTGCGGGGGTGGGCTAGAGTAAGGGAGCAGAGAGAGAAACTCACAGCTGCCATCCAAGATGGCTTCCACCGACCCCCCTCAGAGTTACAGTGTCGTGTTTTGTGGGCCTGAATGTGTACAACAGGACTGATAGAACCAGGTATGGACTTAAAGCTTTGAAATCTGTATTTTTGTTTATTACAGTAAAATAGAGAATGAATTATTTTTATTATCCTGAGTACTATAGATCGCTGTCCTCATGGGAATCCCCTTTACGTCTACCCTAAGCACTTTCTTAAAGATTTGAACTGTATTTGATTTGGTGCCGGGTAGGTACTAACACTTGGTCAAAATATTTTTGCATCTTTCACAAGAAGATCACATAAACACATTTAGTGAATAGTCTGAGAAGGATCCAGCGATCAGAGCCATGAGAGAGTATGTGGCAGGAGTAACTACCACAAGAGCTTTTGGTCCAATAATCATTTAGAACCATGTACTATAGACCATAGTTTTACATTATATGAACTGGTAGCAAAAAAATGCTTAACACACTTGGGACCCCCTGGATGCTCCAAGACTAGTGGTAAACTGCTCAAAGTAATAACTGAAAGTGGCCTTTACCAAAAGATAATACATAAAAATTAATCAACCATTTAATGATCATATGTATAAAGTATTAATGTTAAAACTGTAAAAACTAGTGCAAACTCACCGGTAGTTTAACTATTAGTACACGACATACCCATCATCCCTTATTTATTTGTATCTCTTTTCATGTAAATTGACTACATTAAGCTACTCAATCAGATTACACACGAATTCTTAGAAATTTGCGTAGAAATCATTACCTTTAATTTGCAATATTTAATTTATTGCAAATCTTTTGCTAAAATGCCTCAAATTAAATAAGTGGAGGAAACAGCAGGGGCAGCATGCATGGATGCCTCTGAGGCTGCTTAAACGCACCATTATGCCAAAATTATGGGCAACAGCATGGCCATGACAGAGTGACAGAATGAAGCTAGATAGCATCTAAAACATCCAATAATTGACCCTGACACTATAGGGGACGGCATGCAGAGGCAGCGGCAGCAGCGGAAGGCTAGAGAGTGGCATGGCGACATACCCTAAATGGACTCAGGCTTCAAACCAATGGGTGGCAGAGAGGAACCAAAGGAGGTGAGCAAGAAGCGCTCAAATAATATCGGTACATGATAAAAGTTTGCCAGTATATTTTGTGGATTACACAGCAGGGTGGCGACAAAGTTAACATGGAAGCCATGAAAACAACCCAAAATTCTGCCTGACACAGCTCGTTTGATAAGGGGACCATGTATGGAGGCAGTGAACTAGTAGTAGATTAAAGGTGCTGCAGTTAAAACTATGTTAGTTGGATCTTGGCATGGAGCTGGCGCTCCGCTGCCAGGCGAGCTTTCGCCAATCCAAGCCCCTGTCTCTAGGCTACTCCCCAAACAGCACTTCTAAGAACCTTTTGTATAAGATCAAGTGTAGTAGCGTTCTTATAAGTTTAGGATATGGCGGGTGAGGGGAATGTAAACAGATGCGCAAGAAGCGCTGAAATAATATCCCTAAATGGTAAAAGTTTGCAAGTATATTTTGGGGATTACACAGCAGGGTGGCGACAAAGTTAACAACTTTGATGTGGAATGCCCTGTAATAGCTCTTGGGCGGTGTGCCTTTTATCGCCTAGGCTCCAAAATTCTGCCTGACACAGCTCGTTTGATAAGGGGACCATGTATGGAGGCAGTGAACTAGTAGTAGATTAAAGGTGCTGCAGTTAAAACTATGTTAGTTGGATCTTGGCATGGAGCTGGCGCTCCGCTGCCAGGCGAGCTTTCGCCAATCCAAGCCCCTGTCTCTAGGCTACTCCCCAAACAGCACTTCTAAGAACCTTTTGTATAAGATCAAGTGTAGTAGCGTTCTTATAAGTTTAGGATATGGCGGGTGAGGGGAATGTAAACAGATGCGCAAGAAGCGCTGAAATAATATCCCTAAATGGTAAAAGTTTGCAAGTATATTTTGTGGATTACACAGCAGGGTGGCGACAAAGTTAACAACTTTGATGTGGAATGCCCTGTAATAGCTCTTGGGCGGTGTGCCTTTTATCGCCTAGGCTCAGCAGTTTCAGCACCGCCTGCTGTCGCTTAGCGACGGCACTGCTGCTGTGCCTAGAGCTACCGACTGATGGCGCCATGCCCACGGATGGTAATTCGGAGGAGGAGGAGGTGGAGGAGGGGTGGGAGGAGGTATAGTAGGCCTTTGAGACCTGGACCGAGGTAGGCCCCGCAATTCTCTGCGTCGGCAGTATATGACCAGCCCCAGGGTCAGACTCGGTCCCAGCCTGCACCAAGTTAAGTGTAGTAGCGTTCTTATAAGTTTGGGATATGGCGGGTGAGGGGAATGTAAACAGATGCGCAAGAAGCGCATGATGCGCATGGAGCTGGCGCTCCGCTGCCAGGCGAGCTTTCGCCAATTCAAGCCCCTGTCTCTAGGCTACTCCCCAAACAGCACTTCTAAGAACCTTTTGTATAAGATCAAGTGTAGTAGCGTTCTTATAAGTTTAGGATATGCCGGGTGAGGGGAATGTAAACAGATGCGCAAGAAGCGCTGAAATAATATCCCTAAATGGTAAAAGTTTGCCAGTATATTTTGTGGATAACACAGCAGGGTGGCGACAAAGTTAACAACTTTGATGTGGAATCCATGAAAACAACCCAAATTTCTGCCTGACACACCTCGTTTGATAAAGGGACGATGTATGGAGGCAGCTATATGGACGACTTTTGGAGGTAGCAATGGAGACAACGTGTGGAGGCTGCTATGGAGACAATTTAATTTGGATAGTGCCTGTATGTGGCAGTCCCAAACATTTTTCAAACCAGAGGAGCAGGTAGGTGGCCCTCCAGTAAAATGGAATAGATTGAGTGCCTGTATGTGGCAGTCCCAAAAATGTTTCAAACCAGAGGAGCAGGTAGGTGGCCCTGCAGTAAAATGGAATAGATTGAGTGCCTGTATGTGGCAGTCCCAAAAATTTTTGGGTGAGGGGAATGTAAACAGATGCGCAAGAAGCGCTGAAATAATATCCCTAAATGGTAAAAGTTTGCCAGTATATTTTGTGGATAACACAGCAGGGTGGCGACAAAGTTAACAACTTTGATGTGGAATCCATGAAAACAACCCAAATTTCTGCCTGACACACCTCGTTTGATAAAGGGACGATGTATGGAGGCAGCTATATGGACGACTTTTGGAGGTAGCAATGGAGACAACGTGTGGAGGCTGCTATGGAGACAATTTAATTTGGATAGTGCCTGTATGTGGCAGTCCCAAACATTTTTCAAACCAGAGGAGCAGGTAGGTGGCCCTCCAGTAAAATGGAATAGATTGAGTGCCTGTATGTGGCAGTCCCAAAAATGTTTCAAACCAGAGGAGCAGGTAGGTGGTCCTCCAGTAAAATGGGCGGAGCTTGCACTTACCTTCACTCAGCCCGAGCCGGTGAACTCCAGCGCGTTCCGATGCTTTTCAGCGCAGCAGCGCCACCTGGTGGACGGCGGAGGAACTACCTTAATAAATCCCGGCTGGACCCGAATCCAGCGCAGAGAACGCGCCGCTGGATCGCGAATGGACCCGGTAAGTAAATCTGCCCCAGTGTCCGTGGTTTATACTGATGGATTTTAATGCTAGATTTCCTCTAAAGGGGGTTTCCCACAAACATAGGTTAGGCCCTAACCACAGGATGAGACCCCCACTGATCACAAAAATCAGGGGTCCAATGGGGGTCCCACTTACCTCCACCGGACCCCTCGTCGCTCCATCAGAATAATGGAGCAGATGGACGTGCATGACCATTCTGCTCCATTAATCTCTATGGAGCTGATGGAGATGACGGAGGTGCGTGGGACCCCATCAGACCCCACATTTTCGTGATCTGTGGGGGTCTCATCATTGAGACGCCCACCGATCTGCATGTTAGGCCCTATCCTGTGGTTAACTTTTACAAAAGTATCAAGATGTTATTGGCAGTCCGTGAGCCAGAAGCTGCAGATATGCCTCTAAATACAGATCAGACATGGAAATTATCCACCACCACAGGAATCCTATGAAGTCAAGTATTTCCACAGTCAACACATCACTATGTGTTGGGTTTTGCTCACCATGTGACATATTCTATAACTGCATGTCACGCTGTGGGTTCATGTGGCTGGCAGGATGTTGGCATATTTTGTGCCGCCCCAAGCACATTAGATTTCCATCTTATCTTCATCTCATCTTATGTGATGTGTAGTAGTAAAAATGTAAGACTATAACAGGCCCTGGATTGTAAAAAGATTGTGGACTTCTCAGTGGCCCAGAGTTTTTTTTTTTTTTTTTCCAAATAGTTTTTTATTAGTTTTATTACAAAACTACTACAGTACTTCTTGTTGCTGTTAAACAATTACATTGTCAATATCAACCTCATTATTCTTTTTCCTGGGTGGTAGATGTCATCATCCAGGCAGTCCCCGGGTACATACAAGATAGGGTCTGGAGGTTTGTTTAAGTTGCAATTGTATGTAAGTCGAAACTTCTATATTTATAATGGAGTTAGACAATTTTTTTTCTTTTGCCCCAGTGACATTTGGGATTTCAAATTTTGGTGTAATGGACCAAGATTATCAACAAAGCTTCATTACAGACACCATTTTTTACCAGCACGATATTACAGCCTGGACTATAGTATCAGCATCCAAAGAGATTCCCATAGGGTCACCTGCGGGAGAGGGTCTCTGTATACTAGTGTTGTCTGTAAGTTCGGGTGTCCTAAGTAGGGGATCCGCCTTGTGTATCATATAAGCATGCTTTAATACTTCGGTCTTTGTGTTTTCGTCCTGTCTAATATGTTACAGGTTGGAAAATCTTATTCTGTAATTGCACAGTCATCAACTTTATCTGGTTGAGTACAGAGTTTTTTAATAATCTGATGTTGTGTGCATGAAAACAGTAATATAGCAAAACTAGTTACATAGAGACAGTAACATTGGCTACCATAAGTAGATACTTGTCACATTGATACCCCACAGTAGCCAATGGTATTTTTTTTTTAAATACATACTTACGTTGTTCCTCTCCTTGCACATTGATCCTGGAGCTATGGGTCAGGGGAAGTGTGGTGAAATCATATGTCGCCCGTGCTGCTTCCACCATCAAATGGACCACATGCTGGTGGAAGGAGAGCAGTGGAGCACAGGAGCAAAAAGCTTCCCTGCTCTGCTACCACTTTATTTTCCCCGCTCAGGAAAGCCGACAATGTTTTAACACCGACTCAACCAAGCTGGTGCGAATTGTTCAAATCCCACTCCTGGATGCATTTATTATTGGCTACTGTAGGGGCACTATGTAACCACAACAAAAGACAAAGGTGGATGCGTATACAGGATATAACAAAGTTTATTAATTCATCAATAAGTAACTATACTACAGGACAATCAAAAGATTGAAAAACACTTAAAAATACATCCAACGGATGGTCTACATCTGTGATGGGCCAAAACTTACCCTAATCCCAAGTTTGGTCAATCTAATATCGCACACCGGTACAATACTCAAAAAATTACATGTACGAACAATCAAGAGACAAGGTACATAAAGTGGCCCTGGTGCAGATAAGGTATGCAGGAAGGTGGTCATACAATACCAAGGTGGTCCCATAGTGGGGAGAGAACAGGTTAATTGCGAGCCGGTGCAGGGGCAGCCCAAAGGGTGGAGGATGGAGTAAGCAGACCCACGCGTTCGGTCACCCGAACTGGTGATCTTCTCCAGGGGTAACATTGGTATAGTGTGATGGGTCCTGTTTAAATACCCCTCCGGAAGCCACGCCTCCTAAAGTAGGTCCATGATGGATGCAACAAATTACTGGAACGTCGATTGCTTCCACAAGAGGGGAACGGACGTGTGGGCGGTGAACTACCGCGCATGTCACATGACGTCAAATGATCGGAGAATGGTGTGTTAATGAGAATAGTCGTATCCTTGCTGTATATGGAGTAATAGAAGAAGGATTAAGACTATTTCTCATTAACATGCATTCTATAAGCGATCATGTGACCTGTCATGTATTCTGTCATGGACCTGTCATGTGACATGCGCAGTTCGTCCCACCGCCCATATATTTGCAGGTGGACCTGGCTGGAAGAAGCTAAATGGGTAGCCACGGTAGAAAACGATAAAGGTGGAAAGAATCCTTTCGATCAGATGACATTGATTTTACAGAAGTACTGGCATTACGGTTGACGCTCACACGTTGTGCATTCTATAATTCACCATTTTACACTGAACTTGGTTTATATTTATGAACTGAGCTGAGTTCTTGTGTCTGCATTTACTTACTGAACTGGGTTTTCAGGGTTGCTCTTTTTAACTGATCTCAGGCTTTCTGTGGACTAATGAACTTGGTTTGGGTTTGTAATCATGGACCAACTTGGTGTTAGTACTACTATATGTAAGTATTGGGCTGGTTTGGTGCTAGGTAGTATTTAGACATGGTTCTGGTGTTTGTACCTTCGGCGCAAAGTGCAAAACACAGACAGTTTTGAGAGTTTATTGTTAAAAATGTAATCCCACCCTAGTGCCCACCACACAGTAGTAAAGTCACAGTACTCCCCAACATGTAGCAAACAGTAACAGTCCCCTAACAGTAGCAGATAGTACAGTGCCTCATACCATAGTAGCCATTAGACAGTCCCTCAGTAATGCCAATAGTACTGTGTACTCTCAAACATTAATCATTTCAAAAACTGCCCGCCCCAAGTAGTGAAATCACAGCCCCCCAGTAGCCAGTCACAGTGCTCCCACAGGAGCCAATAGTTACATTACCCCCCACAGTTATACCGACCCGACCGCATCATAACTCTCTAAGCAAAAAACTCATGATCCCTCGTGCTATGATATGCTGTGTGCTGACATGTGCTTGAGATCACCAGGATCCAAGGCTAACACTTTCATTTAGGTTCAGAACTCCACTAGTATCTGACCACATTAGAAAATAGGAGACAGATCATAGATGAGGGATCCAGAATGCATATAACATTCTCAGTTCTTGCTACATCTCACCTTCCATACACTTTCTATCTGATGTGCCTCCCTCATAGCTGTATGTATCTTGTAGGTTTACTCTCTCCTCACATGTGTTGCTTGCCGGCAGTAAGCTCCTCTGTGTGAGCTCACTCTTGGAATGTAAGGGTTGGAGCTGGAGAAGATAACAGCTCAGTGCAGAGTCAGAATAGGAGAACATGGGCCACATTTACTTACGTCCTGTCACAAACCCCGAAAGTGTCAATTAGCCGGAATGAACTGTTGTCGCGATTACTAAGATGGTGCGCCTGAATTCCTGCATGTTCGCTTTCCCGCTCAGGCCTGACATAGTTCACCTCTCTTCCGTTGCATGTTAATATGCTTGTCTAGGTGACACAATTTGACTTAAAGCCCGCGCTCAGTCTGAATCGTAAGGATCGTCTGTCAGACCGCCAACGATTTTCTTTTGCCGTATGAAAACCATTGCAGCTGCGCCACAATCCGATCACGTGCTGTCACAATTCCCAAGTTAAAATACCTTTCACAGTGCGGCGCATCCCCAAAATTTCGAAATCACGGATCTGCGCACCTTTATAAATAATCCCCAATATGTCTCCCGACCCTAAAGTCAGAAGATTCAGGGTTGAACCAGGGCAAACCGAAAGTGTATACACCAGGACTTAATCGAGACAGTTTGGAATTATAATTCTGTGAAATGCTGTATTTCTGTGAATTACAGTGAATTAGAAGAATTTGGCTATTTGTATCCTTAATATATTTAGTATCTTCTCTTCCTGGAATACCCTTTTAAGGGCATTCCAGTTGATTAAGTCATAAGGGCTTTGCACTTCCCGCACATGTAT
The DNA here is from genome assembly GCA_019512145.1 of Engystomops pustulosus. Classification (NCBI taxonomy): domain Eukaryota; kingdom Metazoa; phylum Chordata; class Amphibia; order Anura; family Leptodactylidae; genus Engystomops; species Engystomops pustulosus. The sequence continues at coordinate 299,061,023 of CM033641.1, read as the reverse complement.
GTTATATATACCTTGTGCTCCGACTGTTCAATTCTCACGGTAACGCTGTTTCAGAGGAAGAACGGCTGATCTAGTACCAGTTTGATGCATGGAGAAGCTCGAAGGCAGGAGGTCACCACGGGCTGGAACCCGGGATGCCACGGCAGGAGCACTGTCATACGGACGGAGCACAGATGAACCACAGTACTGACCACCGGACCAGACCACAGGATAAACGGACCAACTGGGGGGGACACGACCACAGATATGTAACCACAACAGAGACATTCTGACTACAGGATACGTATAACAGGCCCTGGATTGTAAAAAGATTGTGGACTTCTCAGTGGCCTAGAGTTTTTTTTAATAATCTGATGTTGTATGCATGAAAACAGTAATATAGCAAAACTAGTTACATAGAGACAGTAACAGAACTAACCGTATTACATGCGGACAGTACCAGACCCAATCTTCCTACATATATAAGTTACCAGAACCAAGGTTACTACATAGATAAGGCACAAGAACCAAGGTTACTAAATGCAGCACCAGATGTATCACAGGGTTCGATGCTTGGTTATAAATGTGCCATAGCATCAGACTGTCTCCATGTGGCTTCCCCTCATTGGAGCAGAGAGCAAAGAGTTATATCATCACAAGTACTTACTGTAATAATGATGACTCATAGATGATGTCTTTGATTTCAGATGTTCTCTTTATCCGCACACAGGTACAATACTCAATAATAATACATGTATGAACAATCAGTAAACAAGGTACATAAAGTGGCCGGTGCAGATAAGGTGCATGAATGAAGTTGTCCCTGAACCTGGTCATAAAATACCAAAGGTGGTCCCAGAGGGGGAGAGTAACAGGTTAATGCGAGCCGGTTTAATGAGATATAGTCGTAATCCTTCTGTCATATGAGAGTAATATGACAGAAGGATTACGACTATATCTCATTAAACAGGATCTCCGATCATGTGACCTGTCATGTGACCTGTCATGTGACATGCACGGTAGTCACCGCCCACACGCCGTCCCCTTTGGAAGCATATCGACGTTCCAGGTAATTTGTTGCATCCAATCATGGACCTTACTTTTAGAGGCGTGGCCTCCGGGAGGGGTATTTAAACACGACCATCACACTATACACACACTTATCCCTGAGGAAGTCACCAGTTCGGGTGACGATACGCGTGGGGTCTGCCTTACTCCCTCCTCCCCCTTTTGGCTGCCCCTGCAACCGGCTCGCATTAACCTGTTACTCTCCCACTCTGGGACCACCTTTGGTATTGTATGACCAGGTTCAGGGACAACTTCATTCATGCACCTTATCTGCACAGGCCACTTTATGTACCTT
>CM033641.1:299008443-299059212 GCA_019512145.1 Engystomops pustulosus | reverse complement strand
AAAAAAAAATACCATTGGCTACTGTGGGGTATCAATGTGACAAGTATCTACTTATGGTAGCCAATTTAGTCAGAGCGCCCCCACAGTACACAATATAGTAACAATGTCCTCACCTTGGCCAATATAATGGCAGTGTTCCTACAGTAGCTAATATAGTAACAGTGTCCCCACAGTAGCTAATAATAAATGCACCCAGGAGTGGGATTTGACCAATTCGCACCAGCTTGGTTGAGTCGGTTGTTAAAATCATGTCTGGCCAATTCACACCAGCTTGGTTGAGTCGGTTGTTAAAATCATGTCTGGCTTCCCGAGCGGGGGAAAATAAAGTTGGTAGCAGAGCAGGGAAGCTTTTTGCTTCCGTGCTCCACTGCTCTCCTTCCACCAGCATGTGGTCCATTTGATGGTCGAAGCAGCACAAGCGACCTATGATGTCACCACACTTCCCCTGACCCATAGCTCCAGAATCAATGTGCATGGAGAGGAACAACGTAAGTATGTTTACAAAAAAAATACCATTGGCTACTGTGGAACATTATTGTGACTGCTGGTTACCTGGGGCATTATTGTGGCTGTGACTATTGGCTGCTGTGTGGGGGCACTGTCAACCATTTGCAGGCACGGTGACGACATTAGCTACTGTGGATGGGCACATTGACAATACTGGCTACTGTATGGGGGCACCATTACTATTTTGGTGACTGTGGGGGCACTGTTAATATATTGGCTTCTGTGAGGGGAATGTAATTATATTGATTACTGTGGGGACATAATAGTGATCTCTACGGGAACAGCAGAACTTCAGTTTGTGATAAGAAGAGAAGATGATTATAGAGTGAGGAACTTAAAATTTTTACTTTTAAACATAAATATTAAATTTTCAAACTGAAACTTTTTATATTGCTATATTTGCAGAGTGGACTTGTGGCTGGAAGAAGCTTAAATGGTAGCCAGGTAGAAAAAGAAGAAGATGAAAGAGACTCTTTCGATCAGATGACATTGGATTTACAGTAAGTACTGGGATTACGGTTGAGCTCACAATTGTGCATTCTATAATTCACCATTTTTATTTTTTGTATGGACCATTCATATATTTATATAAATTAATCATGTCCCCTCGTAGTCGTCTCTTTTCCAGACTAAATAAATCTAGTTGTTTTAATCTTTCCTCATAACTAAGACCCTCCATACCCCTTATCAGTTTTGTGGCTCTACGTTGAACCCTCTCCAGCTCCAGGGCATCCTTTTTATGGACCGGTGCCCAGAACTGGACAGCATATTCCAGGTGTGGCCGAACCAGTGCCTTGTATAGTGGTAATATTACATCCCTATCACGAGAGTCCATACCACTTTTGATACATGACATGATCCTAGCTTTAGAGGCAGCTGATTGACATTGCATGCTGTTATTCAATGTATGATCTACTAGTACCCCCAGGTCCTTCTCAACAAGGGACTCTGCCAGATTTACTCCCCCCAGGACATATTTTGCCTTTGGATTATTGGCCCCCAGGTGCATAACCTTACATTTATCCACATTAAACCTCATTTGCCAAGTGGATGACCAAACATTCAGTTTGTCCAAGTCACCCTGCAGCCTATGAACATCCTCCATAGACTGTATTACACTACACAGTTTGGTGTCATCTGCAAAAATAGACACAGTGCTATTAATTCCTACCTCTATATCATTAATAAATATATTAAATAGTAGTGGGCCAAGCACAGAACCCTGAGGTACACCACTCATAACTGGTGACCATTCCGAGTAGGAATCATTGACCACAACTCTCTGGATACGATCCTTCAGCCAGTTTTCAATCCAATTGCAAATGATTTCTGCCAAACCAATAGCCCTAATTTTACCCATCAGGCGTCTATGAGGGACAGTGTCAAATGCCTTTGCAAAGTCCAAGAACACAATATCCACAGCTGCTCCTCCATCCAGGCACCTGCTCACCTCTTCATAGAAGCAGATAAGGTTAGTTTGACAACTTCTATTCTTAGTAAACCCATGCTGGCTATCACTTATTATTCTATTTGATGTCACATACTCCAGTATGTAGTCTTTTACTAACCCTTCCAACACTTTCCCCACAATGGAAGTTAAGCTTCCAGGCCTGTAATTGCCTGGTGAAGTTCTAGAGCCCTTTTTATATATTGGCACCACATTTGCCTTGCGCCAGTCACTTGGCACCACACCAGACATTACAGAATCCCTGAAGATTTTAGACAGTGGTACAGCAATAACAGAACTGAGTTCTTTAAGAACTCTGGGGTGTAACCCGTCTGGTCCAGGAGCTTTGTACACATTGATATTATTGAGCTTAGATTGGATCATGTCTACATTCAGCCAGTCTACTATATTACAGGGTGCATGACCCGCACTGGCACCACCCAAGTCAGAAGTTCTCTCTTCTATTGTATAAACAGAGCTAAAAAACCTATTAAGTATCTCCGCCTTCTCTTGGTCTCCAGTCACCGATGCCCCATTTTCAGAATAAAGGGGTCCAACCTGTTCTGACCCATTTTTTTTTGCATTGATATACCTAAAACATTTCTTGGGATTTGTTTTGCTATCTTTAGCCACCTGTCTTTCATTTTGTATTTTGGCTGATTTGATTTCCTTTTTACAGATTTTAGTAAGTTTTTTGTAAGTATTGAAAGCCTCAGGTGACCCGTCAGATTTATATTTTTTAAATGCCCTCTTTTTCTCATTAATTGCCCTTTTAACTGTAGCTGTAAGCCACGTGGGGTGTAATCTAGCCCTTCTATACTTGTTACCTATTGGAATAAATTTAGAAGTATAATTACCCAGGATAGATTTGAATTTCTCCCATTTAACATTAATATCACCATGTGACAGAATCTGATCTCAGTCTATATCCTGTATTGCAGCACAGAATTTTTGGAAATTAGCCCTCTTAAAATTCAAAGTTTTCGATTTTCCCACCTGTTTCTGCTTTTTAAAGTTTAAGAGGAAAATAATTATATTATGATCGCTGTTCCCAAGGGGTTCCCGGATACTGACATTTTGGACAATCTCTGCATTGTTAGAAATCACAAGGTCCAACAATGCGTCACCTCTTGTGGGATCTTCTACAAGCTGCACCATAAAATTATCCTGAAGAATGTTCATAAAATGTCTCCCCTTCACAGATGAAGACGAGCCCTGACCCCAATTTATATTTGGAAAGTTAAAGTCTCCCATTATCACTACGGTCCCCTCCTGTGCAGCCCGCTCCATCTGTTCATATAGGTCACCCTCTATTTCCTCAGACATGTTAGGGGGGGTCTATAAATTACACCAAAAATAATTTTCTCAAAGCTCTCTTGGCTTTGAATTTCAACCCACAAAGTTTCAGCCTCCTCACACTCTGAGACCACTGACTCATTCACAATCGCTTTTAAGTCTCTTCTGACATACAGACATACACCACCTCCCCTCCTATTTGCCCTGTCTTTCCGAAAGAGTGTAAAACCTTGAATATTAACACCCCAATCATGCGATGCATCAAGCCATGTCTCTGCTACACCAATAACATCTAACTGTTCCTCTAATATCAGAGCCTCAAGCTCGCCCATTTTGCCTGTGATACTTCTGGCATTTGTGAACATACAATTTAATTTTCCACAGTTATTTATCTGATTTAAAGTAATTTTACTGCAGGACACCCAGAAGACAGAAGCTGATAGTCATGTTTTTTTCTCCTATTTTTACATACACCGCACTCAATGCCTGCTGTGCGTAGAATGGAGGCAGCAGCAATATAAGTGACATGTGACAGGAGTCTAACAATTACAACTCCCCCTGTAATCGGGCTACTTTTCAGTGTAGAAGATTTTTTCAAAATGCAGAAGAACACAGATTTTTTATATTAAGGAACATGAAAAAAACATGATTGCTAAGAGTGCAGTAATAAATCCGACAGGTGTCATTTTATTTTCAAATTTTCAAATTTATATTCTACACGAATATATTGTATTAAATATGTAGAATGGGCCAAACATCAACCAACTAGCAGGAGCACAATGGTGGAAATTCAGTTGCAGCCTGTGTCCGTCTTCTCTCCTCCTTAGGCTACATGCACACTGCCGTGTGCCCGCCGCACCGTAGCACGGCAGGCACACGGCAGTGTGGGGAGAGGAGGAGGAGGTGAGCGCAGCTCACCCCCGCCCCTCTCCACAGCGATGTATGGCTGCGGCGCCATAATACGGGAAAAGATAGGACATGTCCTATCTTTTCCTGGGCTATAGAGTGGTACGGGAGCAGTGAGCCCGTAGGGCGCCGCGAGCCCATAGAAGTGTATGGGGGACGTATATCGGCCGCATATACGTCGGCCGTATATACGTCCCCCATACTGTAGTGTGAATGCAGCCTTACCCATGCAGCTTCCTCCTCACTTCCTGTCATGTGCATTGAGCAGCCAGAAGAAGGAGGGGGATGGTCCCTGGGACTCACCACACGAGTAATGTAAAATAAACTGTTATAAAGTACTGGAATTATTCAGCAGCACAGGCTATTGGAACCTGTCACCAGCTAAAAATGACATTCCTGGTGACAGGTTTGCTTTAAGTCTTAAAGGGGTTGTCCACTTTCAGCAAATAACTGATATAGTTTATGAATGGCAAAGTTATACAATATTCTAATATACTTTATGCAACAATTTGCCACAGTTTTCTAGATCTCTGCTTGTTGTCATTCTATATAAAAGCTTCTCTGTTTACTTCCAGTGCATATAAATCTGTCCATGGTCATGTGATGGATATGCAGCTGCTATTATTACACACCACTGATTACTCTCTCCGATAATAACTGCTCGTGCATCTGCTTGTCCATCACATCACATGAACAGATTTCTATCCACTGGAACATAGGATCTTTCTATAGAAGAGCAGCAAGCAGAAAACCCATGAGGAATTGATACAGAAAGCATATTGAAACATCGTATAACCTTTCTTTATACAAACCATATCAAATATTTGCTGAAAGTGGACAACCCCTTCAATATTATCCCCATGACACTCCAGATTTACTAAGAGGTTCTGGCCTATTACAAAATCTGATGCCGCACTTGTGCCCTGGAATGACCTGGCATAGATTTCATCTTTAACAAGTGCCTGTATAATGGCACAAGCTATAGTTACTTAGGCAAGTAAGGGGTCCTCTCCCCCCGCCCAGTTCTACTAGAAAACTGGCATACAAGGCATGATAAATCTGCCTCTAAGTGTCAAGCCTAGAGATTATATGTCGGCATTAAATTGTAGCTGATCTTTAAAAAAAGCTTTGAATATATCAGTAGTACAAGGTGTGCAAATCAGTAAGAATATTGCTTCTGGGAATGACGTAACTTGTAATCTGCATTTCCAACAGTCTCACTAATTTGCAGTTGTCTAATAGCTAGTGAGTGAGTGGAGACCTAGCGGATGTAACTCACTTTTCTACTTTCCCTCAGCATAGACTTACAGCTGAAGTCAGAAGTTTACAGAAGTTTAAAGGTTTAGTAATCTTAATCTATGTACACTTTTGACTTTCATAATTTTGGTAATCCTAATGGTTTCCGAAAGTTTTTTTTGCATTGCATGTCAGTTGAAAAAAACATGCATATGTGTCTTTTTATACAGTGTATGTAAATTTATGGTTTCATATATGTTACTGCAATTCAGATGAGATTTCAGAGTAACTAATGTTATCAGAAAGGGAAGAAGCTTGAAAGAAGCAAAATACATGCAGAAAAAAAGCTTTTCTTTCTTGCTGTCATAGCTAATATACTGCATTTTCTATAAAATTAATAATTATTTACTTTGGTGAGCTAAATATACATTTCTTACCCCAAAGAGTAGACACGACATTGCTTATTTCTAATTTGGTGTGCTAAACTAAATTTATCATCCAGGCAGACAGTCCAAGGCTTCATAGAGTATACATTATCATCTGTCAGTCCATTGGTCGCCAAGTGAGAACAAATGATCTATGAAGGAAGAATATGAATATACAGTGGATACGGAAAGTATTCAGACCCCTTTAATTTTTTTACTCTTTGTTTCATTGCAGCCAATTGGCACACCATATTGATAGGAAAAAAAACAGAAATGTAGATATTTTTGCTAATTTATTAAACAAAAAAAACCAGAAATATCACATGGCCATAAGTATTCAGACCTTTTGGTCAGTATTGAGTAGAAGCACCTTTTAGCTAGTACAGCTGAGTCTTCTTGGGAAAGATGCAACAAGTTTTTCACACCTGGATTTGCACAGGTGGTGGACAGCCATTTTCAAGTCTCTCCATAGGTGCTCAATTGGGTTTAGGTAAGGGCTCTGGCTAGACCAGTCAAAAATGGTCACAGAGTTGTTTTGAAACCACTGCTTCGTTTTTTGTGGAACATATATTGCACATAGTAAAACACAGCAGTAATTGCAGCATAAATATTGTTCCTTGTAATAGTGTGTTGTCCCTTCTAGTAACAGCAATATAGTTGTAAGAATAAAATGTGATAGCATTACTCACGACCTATACAGTGCTCAGTTCACAACTCGTGCATTAACGGCGTGCGTGTGTCTCCTTCGGCATTGTATTCCTTTAGTTCTTTGAGTTCCAAACAATAATTCCAAAGGGTCTAAATGCTGAAATGGAAATATTTGGCCTTTTATGAATGTTATAATCGTGATTGTACTTTGCGGTCTGGGGGGACCCGACTTTGGATATGTGTCAGGCTGTATTCCAGCACACATACATGCACTCGGCCCAACCCATTCGGCCAAAATCATAATTCATATTTTCTGAGTTGTTTCAAAATATCATCAAAAATTCTTCTAGAAATTTACCCTCCTCTAACACTGTTCAGTATAATACTCTTTTACCTATGTTATATGTCTATATCTAAGAGTTACAAGCATAAAAGTTTTTATATTTCATATTTTAGTTCCTTTTTCTACTCTTTTTATATGTGAATATTTTTGATGTAAATATTTACATTTACTGCACAATGTTTGAAGATGGATTTCTTTGTTACAATGCAAAGAAATACTATTACCAATATAGTGATAATCCTCTAGGTGTAGAGGATGCCCCCTGTCTATGGTGATGGTAGAACCCCCTCTCCTCTAGGTGTAGAGGATGCCCCCTGTCTATGGTGATGGTATGACCACCTCTGTTACATATTGCATGCATTTCAGTCTCTTTAAAGGGAAGGTAGGTCATTTTTACAATAGCCTCTGAAATGTTGATTTTAAAAATGCCTTTGCTGTGCATTTGAAAACGGGTGGTTTCACATTGGCATGTGTATGTGTGTTATTGCCCTTCTCCTTGTTCAGTATCTCACCTGCTCGCTACCCCCTGATGTCAGGTCACCATTGCGAGCAATTCTCATTTTAACTGCCCCTATTCCCCAAAGGACTCACCACAGACTGCTGCCAGGGAACAGGTACTGTTAAAGAAACAAAAAGCTGTGTAATCATCCAGATGCAGGACAAAGGCATTTTTAAAATAAACATGCCAGAGGCTATTGGAAACTCATTGTGTAAAAATTACCTTCCTGCTGACAGGTTCCTTTTAAAGGAATCCCTCCTGTTCTCAGCCTGAAGGTGTACTAGGGTGATGCCTACATTATCGCTCTGCTAGCTTAGATACACCTCACCTTATCCTTCCCGCTAGCGTGTAAGACAATGTATCGTGCAGCGTAGCATTGGGATTGCCCCAACGGAAGTGAGAGAACAATTCAGCTGTTCCTCATTCTTGTGCCCACAGACTGAAAATATGGTTTTACCTATATATCATACAAACATTTAGTTTACAAGATGGACTTTGTTTTTTAAGGACATGTGTACTCTATAGTATCCTGCAAAACAACTCTGTCCTTGATTCCAGTGGCTGTAGCTCCACCCATTTGGCCAAGGCGTCCTTTCCTATTACGGAGTCAGCCGTAGAGTTCATAGACTCCCACCTTGAACAAGTTATGCCTCCAGGGTACTAGCCCTGTCATATGCATCAAGAAGATTCCTCTGGTGGAAGCAGTGCGAAGGAGTTCAGCAGTAAAAGCAATAAGTTCCAAGATCCCGAGAGGATAGAAATTCCTTTTTTTCAGCAGTGAAATAGATGACCAAGAGCAAAAAGGACAAATGGAGATTTTGAGGGGCAGTGCCACCACGGCACAGACAGCTCTGAGTTTATTCCCTGGCGCTCCTAGGACCCAAACCAGGGGGGATGGTGGGAGTGGACACTGGTACTTGATCTCAGTTTAAATACTGTATATACTCAAGTATAAGCCGACCCAAGTATAAGCCGAGGCCCCTAATTTTACCACAAAAACCTTGGAAAACCTATTGAATCGAGTATAAGCCGAGGGTGGGAAATGCATTGGTCACAGCCTCCCCAGTGTATAGCCTGCCGGACCCTGCCCCATAGTATATAGCCAGCACCTGCCCCCCAGTATATAGCCTGCCAGCCCATATCCCCCAGTATATAGCCAGCCACCTGCCCCAGTATATAGCCAGCCCCCTGCCCCATTATATTGCCAGCAGCAGGGGAAGCCAGAAAGGTGAGTTTTGATATATTTTTTTTTACTCGAGTATAAGCCGAGTTTGGGGTTTTTCCGCACATTTTTTGTGCTGAAAAACTAGGCTTATACTCGAGTATATATGGTAAATCTCAGAATGGAGAACATCCATCTAGTGAGGAGTATTCTAGATCAGAATGATTTGCTATTGATCTTACAAATGTAGATCTGCACATACCTAACCTGCGAGGACATTGGATGTGTCTCCAGATAGAAGTCTGGTCCGGCCATCAAGTTGATGATCTTGAATTCAGCTTTCTACCATTTGGGATTTTGTCCTATCTTGACAACAGGTTGATTAACGCTTCTTCAAGAACCAGACTACAGGACCATTTATAGACCACCCTAATGATGCTGCGAGATCAATGGTTTCTGGTAAACAACAAAAAAATCCCCAGCTGACATCATCTCAGAACTTGATGACTTTGAGATCCACAATAGACCATTAATCTCTGCAGGTGAAGTGGTACCACAAGGCGTTGCCTCCATACGGAGAGTTGTGACCCGCCTCTTTGCTCATCCGAAAGTTTCCACCAAATTGGCCAACTGCGACTACTCCGCTCCTCCATAGAAGTGGTACCCTGAGCCAAGGATCACTTGAAAAGTTTGCAGTTTGTTCTCCTGAATCCTTGGAATTTTAATCCCCAGGATTTAACCCCTTAACCACCAGGCCCTTTTTTATTTTTGCATTTCCATTTTTCATTCTCCACCTTCAAAAATCTATGATGTTCTTATTTTTCCATGTACAGAGCTGTGTGACGGCTTGTTTTCTGCATAACCAATTGCACTTCATAGTGATGGTATTTAATATTCCATGCCGTTTACTGGGAAGTGGGAAAAAATTCCAAATGCAGTGCAAATGGTGAAAAAACACATTTGCGCCTTTTTAACGTGGGCTTGGATTTTATGTCTTTCAATGTGCGCCCCAATGACATGTCTACTTTGTTCTTTGGGACGGTGCCATTTTTTGCAACTTTTGATGATGTTTTCAATGCTATCATTTTAAGGACTGCACGGCATTTTGATCACTATTTATTTAATTTTTTAATATTTTTCAAAATGGCAGAAAAGTGCCATTTTTAACATCGGGCGTATTTTAACATCGAGTGTATTTTCCGTTACATGGTTAAACTCCTGGACCCTACGATGCCTAACATATTTAGGATTTTTACTGTTTATTTATATCAGTTCTGGGAAAAGGGGGGTGATTTGAACTTTTAGTTTTTTTTCTTTCTTTTTTTTTATTCATTTTTTTTAACCATTTTTCAGACTCTTTGGATTCTCAGATTGATGCTACCACACATCATGTATTACAATGAGCAAATCGCACCTTGTAATACATTCTGTAAAAAGATAGAGCCTCGGCTTTGTGTGACCCGAGGCTACTACAGAAAGAGATTGCCGCTCCCCAATGATGTCAAGGGAGCCACGCCCCACCAGCTGTTTAATGCCGGCGGCGGTGAATGGATTAACAACTTTGATTGGTGATAGTACCTATTGCGGACGTTACCAGTGGGCGTTTGCTGCAATATGCAGCAAACACTAACCGGCTATGGAGAGGGCTCAGCCCGGGAGACCCACAGCCACAGCCGACGCGTGACATAACACCTTACTGACGCATGAAGTAGTGGTAAGTGCAGACAGCTGTTGGCTTCTTCAGAAGGGAGCAAGTCTGGGACCTCTGCCTATAAATATCCTCACAATAGATGCATCCTCTTGCTGCTGGTGTAGATCAAAAATGGTTCTAAAGCCATTGGAGTCCTCAACATCTGTCCCCATCCTGTAACCGCATGGAGTTGAAAGTAGTCAGACTTGCCTTCATTCATTGACCTCTTGACAAAGACCTGTAGGGATCGATACATGTGTCGGGGAGGTGCTGGGCAGCGCTCCTTCCACTGCGCGCTCACACTATCTGATTCCAGGTATATACCATTATTCATTATTGTACTTCATAGTATCATAGTTTATACGGTTGAAAAAAGACACATGTCCATCAAGTTCAACCAAGGAAGGGAAGGGATTGGATGAGGAAGGGATTTAGCGGAAACAATTCTATATAACATAACCATCAATGTTGTAGACCCTTCTTGAAGCTCTCTGCTGTCCCTGCAGTGACCAGCGCCTGAGGCAGGCTGTTCGACAGATGGACAGTTCTCATAGTAAAGAAGCCCTGTCGCCTCCGGTGATTAAACCTTGTCTTTTGATTTGATTTAACTGGAACAACTTACCACCATATTTTTTGTATGGACCATTCATATATTTATATAAATTAATCATGTCCCCTCGTAGTCGTCTCTTTTCCAGACTAAATAAATCTAGTTGTTTTAATCTTTCCTCATAACTGAGACCCTCCATACCCCTTATCATTTTTGTGGCTCTTCGGTGAACCCTCTCCAGCTCCAGGGCCTCCTTTTTATGGACCGGTGCCCAGAACTGGACGGCATATACCAGGTGAGGCCGAACCAATGCCTTGTACAATGGTAATATTACATCCCTATCACAAAAGTCCATACCACTTCTCATACATGACAAGATCCTACTAGCTTAAGAGGCAGCTGATTGACATTGCATGCTGTTATTTATGATCTACTAGTACCCCCAGGTCCTTCTCAACAAGGGACTCTCCCAGATTTACTCTCCCAAGTACATATGCTGCCTGTGGATTATTAGACCCCAGGTGCATAACATTACATTTATCCACATTGAACCTCATTTGCCAAGTGGATGACCAAACATTCAGTTTGTCCAAGTCACCCTGCAGCCTATGAACATCCTCCATAGACTGTATTACACTACACAGTTTGGTGTCACCTGCAAAAATAGACACAGTGCTATTAATTCCTACCTCTATATCATTAATAAATATATTAAATAGTAGTGGGCCAAGCACAGAACCCTGGGGTCCACCACTCATAACTGCTGACCATTCCGAGTAGGAATCATTGACCACAACTCTCTGGATACGATCCTTCAGCCAGTTTTCAATCCAATTGCAAATGATTTCTGCCAAACCAATAGCCCTAATTTTACCCATCAGGCGTCTATGAGGGACAGTGTCAAATGCCTTTGCAAAGTCCAAGAACACAATATTCACAGCTGCTCCTCCATCCAGGCACCTGCTCACCTCTTCATAGAAGAAGATCAGTTTAGTTTGACTTCTATTCTTAGTAAACCCATGCTGGCTATCACTTATTATTCTATTTGATGTCACATACTCCAGTACATAGTCTTTTACTAACTCTTCCAATAATTTTCCCACAATGGAAGTTAAGCTTACAGGCCTGTAATTGCCTGGCGAAGTTCTAGAGCCCTTTTTATATATTGGCACCACATTTGCCTTGCGCCAGTCACTTGGCACCACACCAGACATTATGGAATCCCTGAAGATTTTAGACAGCAGTACAGCAATAAAAGAACTGAGTTCTTTAAGAACTCTGGGGTGTAACCCATCTGGTCCAGGAGCCTTGTACACATTGATTTTATTGAGCTTAGATTGGATAATGCCTACATTTAGCCAGCCTACTATATTACAGGGTGCATGACCCGCACTGGCACCACCCACGTCAGAAGTTCTCTCTTCTATCGTACAAACGGAGCTAAAAAACCTATTTAGTATCTCCGCCTTCTCTTGGTCTCCAGTCACCGATGCCCCATTTTCAGAATAAAGGGGTCCAACCTGTTCTGACCCATTTTTTTTTTTTGCATTGATATACTTAAAAAATTTCTTGGGATTTGTTTTACTATCTTTAGCCACCTGTCTTTCATTTTGTATTTTGGCTGATTTCCATTTTACAGATTTTGCTAAGTTATTTGTAAGTATTGAAAGCCTCAGGTGACCCGTCAGATTTATATTTTTAAATGCCCTCTTTTTCTCATTAATTGCCCTTTTAACTGTAGCTGTAAGCCACGAGGGGTGTAATCTAGCCCGTCTATACTTGTTACCTATTGGAATAAATTTAAAAGTATTAATGCACATTAAAAAACCTGTGTGTGTTGTGCTGCCCAATATTCCAAGAAATAAAAATTTTGGTAAGTGATTTTTTTTCACCACTTCAGTCAAGTTCTATATAGAGAATTCCCCAATATAAAAAACCACTTTTTTTTTTACATTAAATTTACTTTATTTTATTGAATAAAAATGTGATTTTAAAGAAACAGGTCCAAAGTGTTTATATGAAGTCTTAATGGGAACCTATGGGTAGAATTATCATCTGTAGGATTAAGAAGTTTGGCTAGGATTTTCATCAATTTCTTAAGAAATTTTCATCTAGGGTCCCATCAGCAAATTCAGGAACCATAACACATCCTATGATGTGCCTTTAATGTCTCATCACAGGGTCGACTATGGAAGAGATCTTTCCGCAGATGTGATGTCATGCAAGGAAGATGTAGTCAATGCACGCAGATTTATTACCTTGTGTTCTGAAAATCTACATTTAATGAACTCATGATTAGACACGGTAAAACATGATCTATACGTATGTATGTAGCGGCTGTGATAACACGTAATATCCTTCTCCACCGGAATCACATCTGCACTTGTTACTTTCTAGAGGAAAGCAGCAGGTCAATATCTTGTATGGCTTTCGATGTCTTCTCTAGAATAGACTGTATATTCATCTCCCCGATTCCATCCTGTACAGCGCTGTCCGTATTACCCGCCAGGGCGGCTGCTGCATTACCTTTTCTGCGACTATTCGCACTGCTGTTCTCCAGAAGAACTGAACATTTATATTAAGGAGAAATGGAAATATTATAAAGCTACAGTAATATTCTCCAGGCAGCAAAATGAAATGTAACTCTATTCCTTTACATGGCTTTTCCTGTATTCATTGTTTATGACTGCACAATAATTACTGTATGAGGTTCCCTTTGCACATCAGGTTCCTATTATCCTGGTGCCTACAGGTGGTGCGCAGTGATCCCTGCACCCGCTGGAGCCCTATAAAGCACAAACAGAAATCGGAAATAAAACAATCAATGCCCAACTCCTTATCACACAGGTGCTCAGCTCCATGTATAAGTCACTCTCACCTTTCCAGCGGAGTCAGGAATAGACGACCTCCAGTGACCCTTTATACACTTGTGTGATAAGGAGTTGGGCAATGATCATTTTATATCAACTCCTCCAACTAATACTGATCTCTCTGTAAATTAACTCTTTGAAGGATATCTTATTATTAATGTCCTAAAAAAATTTAATTATTGTGAAAAACCCCTTTATGGCAGGTTTAATGCTTTGCTGTAGGTTCATAGTCATCTGCATTCACTAGAGCTCAGGGACCGCAATCCCCATCTATGAATTGTGGCCTTGGATTTTGTTCTGTCGTTGAGTTTTACAGCAGATCTTACGCTGATGGCGTTTCCACTATGCGATTGCTGTGGCGTTAAATCCGTGATGGTAGGTTTCCTTTACATAATGAGGTAGATCCACTGCTAGGTTCATGCGGAAACCCTCTTCCTCATAGTATATTTTGCGAAACAATCAAATACGTATAATTTAACATAAAGCTTATCGTAGTGTTATGTAAATAAGCAGCAGTGGCTAATGGAGATTGTAGTAGCCGCGTTGTGGAGTGGGAATAAAAGGCTACTCCACGCGCCAGGAGCCAGAGTTGATGCCACCTACAACTTTGTCTTCAGCATTTGTTCGCAAAGTGGGAGTTGGGCGCAGCTGAGCGCTCTGCATGGATAGTCTATATAGAGCACACGCTGAAGACAAACTGGTGGGCGCCATCGACAGAAAGACTTGGGAGCCTAAACCAACTAAAGGTCCTTATGTAAAAAAAGAAACTTATATACTCACCTTGATGCGAGTCCGATGAGGCACATTGGACTCAAATCTTCAGATCCCACGTCGACCCCCCATATCACGGATGCAGGAAGTGAAGCTGGGACAGAATCCTGACTTCACTGCTCATGCGCTGAACCTACGGCACTTGCACAGTGAAGCCGGAGTGTAATACATTGGCTTCACTTGTCTGAAAGCGAAGGGGAAAAAAAAAAAAAAAAAAACACACAGGGCAATCCATAAGGACCTGTGGGTGGATTGGTGTCCCAAATCTTCCTGGCAGGTTCCCTTTAAGGATACAGTTAAACCTCTGTATTTTTTCCAGTTCACACGCCACCATCCTAGAGAAGAAAATAAAAACACACAACAGGATAAACCATTAATATAAAAAACATTCAATGCAGGAAAAATCCACAGGGATCACAGCAGCATTGACCGGGTCAGCAAGTCACAAGTGGGTCTGCCCCACTAAATGTATGCAGGATCCACACCATGAGAACCGAATACCCACAGAAGAGACCCAAACATCAGCCTCCAACCCCACAACTGATGTTTGATTGGTTAGGTTGTGTTTACATGGTGGATTTCTCTTTCTAGAATCTAAAAAGGCCACTTCCCACAAAATTAAAAAAGTTGTGTCAACCTATATCAAGCTGTAAGAACTCATCACAAACCTGGAGAGTATTTCACTTTTTTTCTTCTAGGGCTGAATTAAGTAAAATACTATCTGGTTCTGTAAGGAGTTACATCCCTAGAAGCTTTATCCTCTTCTCCTTATCTTTATGCTCTGTGAGTATGAATTTTTAGATACACTGTATCGTTACACTGTTATTTCTCTGCAGGGGTGATTTTCTTTCATAAAGTATAGAGAAGAGAATAAAACTTTATCCTGATGGGAAATCAGTCGCAGCTTCAGGAGTCACAACTTAGAGAAAAGTGAACATTACATCACAAATACATATATCTCAAGAGTTTACTGTGAACTTCACTATGGATTAACAAAAGCGGACCAAAATTATAAAAATTAGGCAAGCTTTTAAAGAAGTGATGCATTATGGATCCGTGGGCTGTCATGTGTTCTAGATCATGTATATCACCACATGTATAACAGGCTACTTCCAAAACAAAAGAGAATTAACCAGGTTGTCCTATAACACTCCACGGGAGGCTAACTCACCCAAGTCCTTGCACCATGTCAGTGTCTTTAGTAACAGGGGTCACCAATTCTCCCAATTCCTTCTCATCCAGCCATCGGCACCAGGATACAGCGGTTTTTATATATCTTTAAAAAAAACACAGATTAAAGTAGAAAGTATTGTTAAAAGTTCGCCCAGGATTAGAAAAAAATTGCTTTAATCAGAAACAGCACCACACCCGTCCATGGGTGGTGTCTGGTATTGCAGCTCGGCTCTACTCTAAGTAAATTATAAATATAATGCAGAGATTTACTTACGAAGAATCAGGGCACAAATGACTTAGAGGAGCCATAACTCAGCACTAGGCAGTCATACCTTGCATATTCTCCTGGATTGTCCATCTCCACCAGTTTTGATGATCCATCTGGATATCGTAAACAGCACCAACCAAACTGTTCATATCCAACAGTGCTAGAGGATTTCTGGAAAGTTGTGTTGTCAGGACACTACGAGAGGAAAAGATACAATAAATTATGATCTATTAGGAATTTACTTGGTTATAGATCCATCAGCTCCACTCATCAGCAGAACCTCTATACCCCCTGTGAATTAGATCTGAGCTGCAGTAGCACACCCTGGCCACTACACAATGATCGGCGCTGCTCTTCCAGCTTCTGAAACCATTGACGACTGTACGCAAAACAGATTATAAATCTATCGGATTAGTGGGGTGTAGGGGATGTCTGACCTATAATTATATAGCTGAAAATCTATATGCAGTAAACGTTCCTTCAACATGATAATCCAGTATTGTGATTCTTGTGTTGTATATACACAGACAAAATGATGTTGTAAAAAGATATGAACTATCCCCGTTACCTCCTCATTTATATTAAAGTTGGCAAAATTCCAGATCATGTATAACAGGACACCGTCCACAAAGCTGGCGCACACCGTGTTATTGGAGTAGACGGCAAATCTTCCTTGGTTCGGGATGAATGACTGCTGGAGCAGCGTCGGAACGACAGCTCTGGAGTCTGGGCCAGAACCCTAAAAGAAAGGATGTATCTGATGACAGAAGTATCGGACCAGCCCAAATAAGTATTCTATAATAACTTATGTATGATGGATGGGGGGCTCTGCATGTCGTTACACATAGTGGAGAGGTGTGAGCTCCTATACTCCAGGGTATTATGTATATACACAGCGGAGAGGTGTGAGCTCCTATACTCCAGGGTATTATGTATATACACAGCGGAGAGGTGTGAGCTCCTATACTCCAGGATTACGGTTGAGCTCACAATTGTGCATTCTATAATTCACCATTTTTACACTGAACTTGGTTCTATATTTATGAACTGAGCTGAGTTCTTGTGCTGCATTTACTTACTGAACTGGGTTCAGGTGCTCTTTTTACTGATCTCAGTTCTGGTGCTATTGAACTTGGTTCTGGTATTGTAAATATGTACAAACTTGGTTTTATTACTTATTGGGCTTGGTTCTGGTGCTAAGTATGTATTTAACATGGTTCTGGTGTTGTACCTTATGGAGCAATGCAACAAACACAACAGTTTTGAGAGTTTATTGTTAAAAAATGTAATCCCACCCCTAGTGCCCCCACAGTACTTAATAGTCACAGTACTCCCCAACTGTAGCCAACAGTAACAGTCCCCTACAGTAGCAGATATTCACATTGCCTCATACCATAGTAGCCATTAGACATAGTCCCCTCAGTAATCAATAGTCATGGTACTCTCAAACATTAATCAATTTTCACTGCCCGCACAGTAGTGAAATCACAATGCCCCCACAGTAGCCAAGTCACAGTGCTCCCACAGGAGCCAATAGTTACATTATCCCCCACAGTATACTACTCACCCGATCAATCAACTCTCTAAGCAAAAAACTTCATGATCCCTCTGTGCTATGAGATGCTGTGTGCTGACAATGTGCTTAGATCACCAGGATCCAAGGTCTACGAATTCATTTAGGTTCAGAACATCCACAAGTATCTGACACATAGAAAGATAGAGACAGATCAGAGATGATGGGATCCATGAGATGCATATAACATTCTCAGTTCTGCTACATCTCACCTATAACATACACTTTCGGATCTGATGTGCCTCCCATATCTGTCTGTAGCTTGTAGGTTTACTCTCCTCACGATGTGTTGCTTGCCGGCAGGAAGTCTCGGTGTGAGCTCCTCTTGGAATGTAAGGGTTGGGGCTGGAGAAAGAGAACAGCTCAGTGCAGAGTCAGATAGGAGAACAATGGGCCACATTTACTTACCCGTCCTGTCACAAACCCCGAAAGTGCATTACCGGAATGAACTGTGTCGCGATTAACTAAGATGGTGCGCCTGATATCCTGCATGTGTCGCTTCCCCGCTCAGGCCTGACAGAGTTCACCTTCTTCTTCCCGGTGCATGTAAGTGCTTGGTCTAGTGACACAATTTGAATCTTAAATCCCGCGCTCAGTCTGAATCAGTAGGATCGTCTGTCAGACCGCCAACGATTTCTGCCGTATGAAAACCAGTGCAGCTGCACCACAATCCGATCACGTGCGACACAATCCCCAGTTAAATACCTGTCACAGCGGCGCAAATCCCCAAAATTTCGAAAGCACGATCTGCGCACCTTTAGTAAATAAGCCCCAATATGTCTCCCGACCCTAAAGTCAGAAGATTCAGGGTTGGAACCAGGGGCAACCGAAATTGTATACACCAGGACTGATAGAGACAGGTTGGAATTATATCTGTGAAATGCTGTATTTCTGTGAATTAACAGTGAATTAGAGAATTTGTTATTTTGTTATCCTTAATATATTTAAGTATCTTCTCTTCCTGGGAATACCCTTTTAAGGGAATTCCAGTGTGAATTAAGTCATAAGGGCTTTTTGCACTTCCCGCACATGTATGTTATATACTACACTTGTGCGGCCGACTGTTCCAATTTCTCACGGTAACGCTGGTACAGAGTGAAGACACGGCTGATCTAGGACCTTGGAATGCATGGCAGAAGCTCAGGAAGGCAGGAGGTCACCACTGGGCTGGAACCCTGGATGCCACGGCAGGAGCACTGTCATACGGGAACGGAGCACAGGATATGAACCACAGGATACGGACCACCGGACGCAGACCACAGGATACGGACCACCGGACACTGACCACAGGATATGGACCACAGGACACGGACTACAGGATACGGATCACAGGATATGGACCAACGGACACAGACCACAGGATATGGACCACTGGACATGGACCACAGGCTACGAACCACCGGACATGGACCACAGGATATGGACCACAGGCTACGGACCACAGGATATGGACCACAGGACACGAACCACCGGACACGGACCACAGGCTACGGACCACAGGATATGGACCACAGGATACGGACCACAGGATGCGTCTGGAAACGCACAGGAACACGGAGGTGTCTGGCAACGCACAGGAAACGGGACCTCGGGAAACAAACAGGAACGGGAACTCGGGATACACACAGGAGGCTTTCACTTCAGTTGGGAAGACTTGAAGATCCGGCGGGGAGTAAAGGGAGCCGCCGGGTTATATAGGAAACCCGGAAGTGACCAGCGCCAATGGGAAGTTCAGAGAAGTGAGCGCACGCGCCCTAGCAGCGGGAGCGCGCGGCCTGGAGGCAGGAGACGTGCCGCGTGCACGCCAGGACCAGAAACACAGGCAGGAGCCAGGAGAGGTTAGTGTGGACCAAGGGGCGGGGACAGGCAGCCAGCGGAGCACGGGTGTACCCGCAATCCGTGACATGGATTGTGGGAGCACCTGTAACACTGCACTTCAGTTTTCCTAATTATTCGGACTGACTGACCTTCATTTCTTGAAAGTATATGTAAGTCGGAACTGTATATTTTATCATTGTAACCCCGGCCAGAACTTTTTTGGTCTCTGTGACAATTGGATTTTAAAAATGTTGGGTTTTCATAAGAATCAGGTTTAACACTAAAGCTTCATTACAGACGCCTGTGATAACTGTTACAGCTGATCATTGTAGCCTAGGACTAAAGCCCAATAAATTACTAATATCCAGAGGTCCGTTTGTAACTAGGGATGGTATGTAAGTCGAGTGTTCTTAAGTAGGGGACCGCCTGTAGTAGTGATGGTTGTGTAGTTGGTTGCACTCTGCATGTCTGTACATTCGGCAATGTATACAATGTTACTATATTGAACACTGATACAAATGATAGGGGGATGGACACAATGTATCCCCCACTAGATTGTTCCCAAAAATAGGAAACAATTACAAAAATCAAAATGCATAAAATAACAGTTCGATAAATTAAAACAAATCCATGTTAAAAGACAACCTACACAGGAAAAGTCCACCAATGGTCAAATGACTAAATATACCTGATAAATAGATCACAGTAACCTGTACGGAAGGTCTAGTCCTCAGAACAAGTCAAAGTATTTGATTACAAACGGGTATTGCACATTAACCAGAGGAATTACTACAGACAAGGGACATATACACAGGTTTCTACAGACCAGGGGTGGACACCCTTGTAAGCAAATACCTTGACTTGTTCTGTTGACTATGCTTTTCATACTGTGATCTATTTATCATGTATGTTTTAGTTATTTGACCATTGGTGGACTTTTTTTGTGTGTCTTTTTAAATGGATTTGTTTTAATTGATCTAATAATGTGCTTTTTACATTTTGTTTATTGTTATCTTTTTATTTGTGGTAATATTACTATGTGATTGGAGTCTTCCTGGGCTGTAGGGACTGATCATGCTCCATGTTGTCTCCTCTAGGCTCCTCTCTGGACAAGCTGACCTCCAGTCTGTCTGACTTGAAAGCAAGGTTAGACTCCAGGAGAAACGTCCCTCCCAGTGTATTTGCAGAAAACATGAAGTTAAGAGAAGACACCCATCATTTAGGTACATAAAATAAATTTGAGTGTACAGTTATGAAATGAAAGTAAATGTTTGTGTTATACAGAGGTGAGATGCTCTGTGTATATGACTGCTTGCCTTCTCTTCCTGCAGCCAGCTACATCCCTCAGGGCTCTGTGGACGACCTGTTTGCTGGGACGTGGTACCTGGTGCGGGTAGATGAGAAGCACAGGAGGTATTATGCCCGCACCTCATTGCTTAATGATGGCCCCCTAGAGGCGGCACTGGAATCGGTCCACTCAACTAACTCTAGTGAGGTAATTTTACCATAGTCCAATTCTATATTCTGGGAAGCATCATGCACATTCATATCTTGAAGAAGAGCTCTAAAGACCCAACCTCCTATTCTTTCTGGGCAGCGTTTGATCTGTCCTAGTAGAAACAGTCCACGCATCCGGAATCCCAGCATTATGCTTGCCTATGATGCAAGGAGCCCCTGACACCCTGGGGGACTGCTTTTCTGTACAGTAATCATATTTTCATAATCCTATTCTTTTTTTAGACTAGATATGATTACATTACGTCCACATAGAATGCAATTTTGCCTGAAAATCTGCATGGTTTTTGAAGACTCAACACAAATTTATTGATACTTGGCACTTTTATATTGACACGCAGCGCTGCAGTTTTAAAGGGTTTATTTTCAATTTGGAAAACGCTCAAAGGAGGGTGCCAGGGGGGAGTGTCAGTTTCCGTGTTCTTCTTTTAATTCCAACTGTGGGCCCTTCTCCAAACTGGAAGCTTTAGGGGTCAGGGGACACTTTAAATTCAATGAGTGGCCGCCTCAGACATGGGACATCACTTGCATTTTTTAGGGGACTTTCAGCATTTTCCCCTGGTCCAAACGGGCCACTTATTTTATTAAAGGACATCTAACACCAGAATGAAGGATTTTAAACCAAGCATGTGTTCTTAGGATCTGCTTTTCTTTAAGCTTTCCATGCCCTTTGTTTTTACAAAAAAAAACTGTTAAAATTATGCAAATGAGTCTGATGGGCTCCACTAATGCCTATGGAGCACAGAGCCCCTCTGGCTCATTTGCATACATTTTTTAAAAACGGGCGTCTTTTTTTGTTTTTTTAAAAAAATGGGCATCCCTTAACAGACTTGTGATGTACATATATGTTTGATTGGGCTTATGCTGACCTGTTTAGAATGAAAAAAAGATTTGCATAATTTTAGCGTTCCCTGAATAATGATGAGGAGGCATCGCTGTCATTTTGTGTCTGAGTTCTTAACCTATTCTATTTCTCCTTCTATTACAGCACTTCCCAAGCCCTGCCAAGAAAGTGCCAAGAATCCCCACAGAGACTGAGGCCATTGCCGTGGCCAACGGAGAACACTGACCCGATTCCTACTGGACCGGCACATTTCACGTGGTGTGGATGAAGCTACCTGATCCACCTCCTTGCAACCTGCACCTTTGTTGTTTTATAATAGAATGGCTACAGAGTATCCAATGGTTAGAGCGCATCTATACAGCTACACTGTACATAGTAAAGGGCTCCGAGCTCCTGGGATCGTCCGTCTTCAGAATATTTTCTATTTTTTTTCTTTTTAAACAAAAAAAAAAAAGACTATAAAAGGTATTTGATCCATTGGTTCACTGCGTTTTTTTAGTTCTTGTTAGTCGGGGTACATCCCTGTCTCCCGTTGTGTTATGGGCACCATGTAACGTGTCCACTTGTCAGCCCGGGGGGGCAGCGCACGGTCACCTCTGCTATGTCACTGTGCAGCACTTTACAGCCACTCTTGTGGTGCACCCTGTCCATGTAGTGATAGCATTCACCATTTATCTTCTCATCGTCCTGAAACCATTTACCTCTCTATTTATTTTGTCTCATTCGGCTTTCAGAGAGATTTGAATGTACAGAATTGTTTACGGTCACCAGGAGATGACTTTTGAAGATCACAATGGTGCTAAATTTATTTGGGTTACGCCCTTATAAAACTGTATAAATTGTAGAAAATTAATGTAAATTGAGTTTTGTTTGGTTTTTTTTTTTTTTTGCAGTTTGTTAATTTTTTCGTTATTGTGAACTGTATCTGTCACTAACACATAGTGGAGGCAGATGTATTGTACCTGCACCATGTAGCTCATAGATCCCACCGTAAGACCTACATCAATTAATCGTCGTCTCTTTGGGATCTAAGAACACTTTGAACTGCTGCTTAAGAGAGTAGATAACTAATGCTGCCTCCCTTATGTGAAGGTGAACAGATAAATGTAAAGAAATATCATCGTGGACTTTGCCTTTAAAGAAAATCCACCATCCAAATCCATCATGATAAACCAGGGACACTTACTCATAGATCCAGGCACCGGGACTGTGGTCATCTTCTTATATTTGTTGTCCATGGCCTCCTTCTTTATAAAATCAACTTTTAAAACTTTTCTAATGAGCCAGAAGGGCTACCCTAGCCCATTGGTGTTGTAGCTACACAGGCTGTTGGTGTGTAGGAGCTGCACTCTGCCTACTGCTTCTGAAATTACAGAAGGTGCACGAGGGGCGGGGGGGGGGTGAGACCGGGACCTGCTGCAGTTACAGTTGTTAAAGCCAGAGCACAAAGGGACCAGGGAAGTCCTTCATTAGCATAATTTTAATAGGTGATTTTTAGAAGGAAAGAGGCCAGGCATAACAAATATAGGAAGATTACCACAGTCACGGTGCCTGGATCTATGAGGAAGTTTCCCTGGTTTATCATGATGGATTTTGATGGTAGATTTCCTGTAAACTGTAAGTGAATGTCCACCTTTGCCTTTTTCAATGTTCTAACGAATTTAAAATGTAAAATAAATATTTTCATAATTCCAAATGTTCAGTCATTTTACGCTTGCAACTCTGATTCTATTCAGAGGTCTCCATGGTAACAGACTACAAAGAACGAACTGTGTGTAGTCAGATCATTCAAACGTACGCTTTCTGTCCCCTACTTCTTGTACACCAATATACATACATATTAGTGTGTGTAACCAAGAAATAGAGAATAGGTGGCTATATTGGGTCTGTAATCAGTAGCGGTAGAGAGTAAAATATTCTTCATTACAAAAGTTGCTTTGTTAGCATTTAAATGGCTTTAGGAAAGTTTAAAGGGTTTTGTGAAGCTAGGGTTATTGATGACCTATTCTAATGAGGTGGGAGTCCCACACCAAGTACCCCACATATCAGCTTTTACACAGAGAATAGAACGGGAAGCAGTTCTGTTCTCTTTGCAGTAGCTGAACTGTGTAAATGCCATTTAGATGCCATTACAATGAATAGCAACTAAGTTGCAGTAACCTTGTCTGACCACTATACAGAGAATGGCACTATGTGCTTCCTGTTCCTTTAACTGTAAATCGGCAAATCGGCTGATCACTAGTGGTGCTAGGTATTCGACTCAAAAAAAAAAAAATATATATATAGATCTGATATTGATATATATGGATATGTTATCAATATTTTTTGCCATAATTTGTGAGGATGGACAGCGTCTTACAAGGACCAGTTCTGCTTCTTGTGATGATTTTCTTGTTAAAACCTACAGTTCACCTTTTTGTATTTCGGTTGCTGTGTAATTGTGTCATAATTTTGTATAATATTTTCTGTGTACTGAATTTTGTACAGATTTTTTTTTTTTTTCCCAACAGATTTTCCCATATGAAATGTACAGTACGCCCCTGTAAGAAACCATTAGATTAGTGATGATATGTCAAATTGTTTTAAATATGGACAAATGGTTATAATAGATTCCCTTCTAAAGGGAAAGGGATGTGTAAAACATACGAACTCATAAGTGATGTAAAAACTTTATAAATAAAGTTTTTTTTTTCACAGGATCTTGTATTTGGTTGCGTTTTTATTTTATCTATTATTTACGAGTCCCTTATTTTCTTTTATTATTTTTAAAGGAATTCACATTCACTGTTCAAGTGCGTGCCAGAGACACCGGAGCGCTGTGCTCTGCAATTTCTAACACTTCTATACTATAGAGGGGATGCATGTTCATCCTGCCAGTCCACCCATTTGTTAGAACTGACCCCTTGTTCTCCAGATTGCTGGGGGTTCCAGTAGCCGGACCCCCATCTATCACCTTGTTATCTCCTATACCAGTGATGGCGAACCTTTTAGCAGCCGAGTACCCAAAAAGAAACTCAAATCCCCCTTATTTAACGCGAGGTGCCAACCAAAAATTAAAGCAGTAACTTATTGCTCCCTGTTCTTCAACAACTTTCAATCATATTGGCCTCCTGAGGACAGCAACACAGTAGAAAGATGGAACATTTTAGCTTCCTTCCAGTTTCCCTCTGTGCACAGAGAATCATGGGGCCAGTAGGAGATCCTCCAAACATAATTCGGCCCTATCAATTCATTCTCCCTCTTCCTACAGTCCCAAGTAGAGAAGCAAGTATAAAAATATGACCGAAAGCAGCATCTTTTAAGTTTCTTGGAACTGCAGGAAGATTCTTTGAGTCCTGTCTGATGTGCTGGGGCAATGGCCCGGGTGCCCACAGAAAGAGCTCTGAGTGCCGCCTCTGGCACCAGTGCCATAGGTTCGCCACCACTGTCCTATACTGTTGATAGAAAACATGAAGTTTTGTAAGGTACAACCCTTTTAAAGGAGTAATACCTTGTGGTGAAGGGTTAGAAGTCCTCCCTATATCATCTAAAATTAATTTCCACTGAGGCACTGTACCTTAGATACAGTGGTTTTTCTGATATGCAAATGAGTAAAAATGAGTCAACTTCTGACCAGAAGAGTCACGCTTTCTCCAGACAGCCAGAAAACCCTGCCTACTTCTTTTCATTGACAGCTCAGTAGTTCTTCAAATCTGGACCTGAGCAGACAGGAAGTCCTTTCCCTGTCCACTTCCTGTCCCTACCAGAATGCTGTCCTCCTCACTGGGGAAAATGTATCATGTCTGAATTTTTCTGCTTTTTGAGACAGCCTCAGGTTTGCGCAAAAATTAGCGACTTTTTTTAAAAAGTCACAACTTTCCCACCTGGATTAAGGTGATAACTCAGTGAACACTGAAGGAAACTAGACAAAGGCGAACTTTGAAAGGAGACCGTTTTAGGCGTAAAAAAAGTCGCAAATGTGAACAAGAACCATGAAAAGTCTCAAAAATTAAAGAGAAGGGTAAGCCAAAATTTACCACTGCATGGTAAATTTCGCAGTGAAATTTTAAGGCAATGTTCTGTCCTATCTAGTACATTCATCCCTTAGGAAATGTATTATGAGAAATACCTGATTAACGACAGAAGCCACAATATAGTAAAATAGTGATTTTTATAGAACACGTTTTACATCCCAGACCAAAATAACACTGCAAGGCTCTCAACACAACCTGCACTGAATTACAAGGGGTGTCATTAAGGTAGTCATTCAGCATGCACTACAGAAAAAAAACACTGAAAAAATACTAAAGAACACAATATATAAAATATTCAGTCAAACATGATACCATAAATTACAGGTAGAAAAAAAACAGAACAGAAATGTGTATAAAGTGCACATGCCGATAAACCAGTGAGTGCTGCGGTGTGGAGCCGGGAGGGGGGGGGGGGGATTGCTGCCAAAAACACATACGAGGATCGGGTTCAAGCAGCGTGTTGGATGTGGCGACTACCCAGGCCGGCTTCTTACACATCTTTACTATCCTTCTAGTACATACGTAGCTGATTTGCTATAATGTCCTATACATCCAAATAGTCAGTCGAGTATAGATGTACATGGCGGTACACTATACGCGTCACATAGGAGCTACTATACTGGTACAGGGAAGGTACAACATGGGCCTTTTATACAATGACTCTGACTGGATAGTTCATATTCTTGTCTTTCTGTTTTCTGAGCCCATAGTAATGTGATGTGCATGTCACCAGGATTCAAGCGGACTTTGGGTTCTCCCCTATCATGTCCAGTTCCTCTCAGCTCTTCAGTACCATAAATACCTGCAATGCATTGCAAAGCAAAAATTAATACGGCGACGTCTTAACACATCTAATGCGCCAGTTATACACACTAGACCATCTACTACCAGCAGATGTGTACTACAAGCATAGTGCAGGTTTATATAGTACAAAAGAACTGAAAGGCGCAAGTAGGAGTCCACGGTGACCTTCTCAACCTCAAGGTTACCCTATAGGTGAAAACGTTGCTTAAAGGGGTTGTCACTTTACCTCACGTTTTTTGTAATGTAAGTGTGGGGGGAGCAGGATATCAGCTAATTTGCCAATACAGTACATCTATTATTAGTTCTGCTTCGCTTTCTTGATATGTAAAGTGAAGCCTCCTGTCTTTTACCTCATCAGCCAGAGATTCCTGACCATAAAATGGCGGCAGGTGGAGGGTGAAGTGATCTCTATCTGTCTATGAACCATCTCCTTGCCTGGACCTTATGATAGAATTCATGAATATAAAATAAAGGGGTTGTCTGAGAATAAGATAAAAAAGCAGAGTGGCTTGGTGAGGGCTGCATACAAAAATAAACATATACAGGCAGTCCCTGGGTTACATACAAGATAGGGTCTGTAGGTTTGTTCTTAAGTTGAATTTGTATGTAAGTCGGAACTGTATATTTTATCATTGTAATCCCAGACAGAACCTTTTTTGGTGACAATTGGATTTTAAAAATGTTGGGTTGTCATAAAAAACAATATTAAGACTAAAGCTTCATTACAGACGCCTGTGATAACTGTTATAGCTGATCATTGTAGCCTAGGACTAAAGTACAATAAATTACCAATATCCAGGGGTCTGTTTGTAACTAGGGGTCGTATGTAAGTCGAGTGTTCTTAAGTAGGGGACTGCCTGTACTTTCCTCCTCGGGCCCTCATGGTGTCCCCCGCCACGATCCCTCCGCGCCATGTTCCTGTTTGTTTACACTGGCACAGAAGCTCCATGCTGACAGCGTCATGGCGACTGGGCCCGTCTGTCCGTCATCATATCCCAACGCCTGATACATTCCTAGGACAGGGAATAGGTGGACGTGTCGTCTTCCGGGCCGAAACTTCTGTGCCCATGTAAACAAACAGGGCCACGGCAAATGACACAAAAGGAGGTAAGTAACTTGAGGGGGCGCAGAGGTTGCGGTCGCACCCAGGCCCAAGAGGTTTAGGGGGCCCTTATGGTGTCAGAGGCGACTATTACTATAAACCATACATTATAGTCGGGGCCTGGCACAGACTTTGCACTGGAGCCCACCAGCTTCTAGTTACGCCACTGGTAAGTACATGTGTAGTTCATGTCCTACTTCTTACTTTAGGACAACGTCTTTTAGGTCCTGTCAGGGCGATTGCTCATGGACAGATAGAGATCACATGACCCTCCATCTGCGGCCATTTTATGGTCAGGAATCTCTGGCTGATGAGGTAAAAGACAGGAGGCTTCACTTTACATATCAAGAAAGCGGAGCAGAACTATTACTAGATGTATATCAGTAAATTACCTAATATCCGGCTCCTCACACTTACACACACATTACAGAAAACATGAGGTAAAGTGGCCAACCCCTTTAACCAATGTAAGAATTCCAATATAATAAGAATTTTTTTAACTTGTTTCCACCCTCCGACATAGAGAAATATTGAGATAGCACAAAAGTCACCGTGGTGCCCTGGCTTTAAATGGTCACTAACTTTTCACCAAACTTTGCATGAAGCAAGAAACTTTGTAATACATCTTTTAGCGCTTCCTTCTCTGCTTCTTTTGGGTCTTATCATCCTCCAGCCTTCCTTCCTCATTTGATTTCTCTCTGAAATCTCTGCTGAATTCCATCTTGCTAGAAAGACCGACAAAAACTCACCGAGGTGTCAGAGAGGAAATCTGTTAGAAAATGGAGATAAGAAGTCATTTCATGCCCAGAAATATTGTTATTCCTCATGTACACACACGGGGACTACTGATATCTGCAAAATTTGTTGAAGGTTATCTAAGCTTTATAACATGATATATCAGGCCCATTTACTTCCATAAGTCTGAGCTGCAATACCAGACACAAACTATGGGCACGAGTGGCGCTGTTTCTAAAGAAAAAACAGCGGTCTTTATTTTTTAATTTACTAAAACATCCTTAAAAGGCCACTTTTAATAAGTAAAACAAAACAAGTAGTTGTGTTAACAGTTGGAGTGAAGCACCGAGTATGAGGCAAACAAAGGGTAACATTAGGATTGTGCTACTACTATGGGCACTGCATGAACACAGCAGCAACATACAAATTATAGTCTACTCTATAGAAGTCAATGGACTGTCTTCATTTCCAGAAACTTCTAACAAATCTGCATGGTGTAAAAGTTGCACGAGGGTGGACTTATTTCCAAACCCCCAACTATAACCGCACATATTAGATACAAGTATCTATTTACGTCACTTAGAAGTCTCTGTACTCCTCTACATGTGCGAAAATAAGAGGTGATAATGAAATGCAAAACCTTGCTCCCGCACCCTCATAGGAGCACCGCAGTTTGCTTTATGGCAAGCAGTAAATCTAATAACATGTCAATTCTGATGTAAAAACACACAGTATCAGTCAACGCTAGAAATGCTACAAACTACCCTAAGTATTCCCCGGAAGACTATTTCTATCAAAAATAGTGATTTCCGAAAAAAAAATCATCTTGCCAAACAGTGATCACCAATAACTGCAAATCTGGATCCGTTGCAAACGACAGACCTAGGAAAATATCAAGGGGTATTAAAGGGGTTTCCCATTCTTAAATAGTTCTGTGATCTGTGATATGCTCAACCGGCCGCTACATGCATTACTTAGAATGGGACCCCCTGTTCTCATAATCGTGGGGGTCCCAGCAGTCACAACCTCACTGATCACCTTGTTATCTCTAACTTCCTAACTTGGTACAAACTCTTCAATGTTATAAAAAAGTTTAGTATGAAACTCTACCAATGCGTTACCCACAATAGATATATAGGATCAACCAAAAATAAAGGAATTTTCCTGTATATTCGAAATGTAATAAAGACATATTTAAAGACAAAAGGTAAGTCACATTTATCAAAAATGAATTCATCTAATTTTCTGGCATATACGTAGAACCATCGAAAATTTACTCTTAAAAAATTCTTAAAACCTCACTCCACTGCAGCGGCTGTATTCACATGCTTGATTATTACACACAAGAAAGTATCTAATGTACTTATTGGAACTGCCGTTTTCGGTGGTTTATCATACAGACCAATCCTGAGTTGTCTGTTGTTGGCTATGGATGTGTTTTGGTAGGGGCCGACAGCTATTGAGTCCTGTGTTGTGGATATCCTTTACAAACTCAAACTTTAGAGTCCTGTGTTGTGGATAGCCTTCACAAACTCAAACTTTGTAGTCGTGTGCTACGGATATTCTTCACAAACTCAAACTTTGGAGTCCTGTGTTGTGCATATCCTTCACAAACTCAAACTTTGGAGTCCTGTGTTGTGCATATCCCTCACAAACTGAAACTTTGGAGTTGTGTGGTATGGATATCCTTTACACACTTAAACTCTTTGCCTCCTATAATAGGAACTGATTCAGGTGAAGTTTGAATTTTTTTTTTATAGTCACCACCATTCCTAAAAAATATTTTTTAACACCCACATACTAATTAGGCTGTCTACTGACAAGTGGGTGGTTCTGCAATGTTTACTCCAGTCTAGCACCACCCACCTGACAGATAAGAGCCAAGTAAGAATACTGGGTGCTGCAATTGAAGGCAACAATTTCTTGGGAATGGTAGAGGCTAGGGAAAAAATTCCAGCTTCCCCAGAATCAGTGCAGCGACATATCCTCCCAGAGGAGACAATAATCCTACTATAGAAAACTTGTTAAATGTCACATATTCACTCGCTTCATGTCCCAGGTTGATAGTAATCCTGTAATCATTACATACAGCGGCTTTATTCCTGCTCTGAATGTCTCTGCGCTGATATCTTAATACTGCACTGCAATTTTTTTTTCACCCTCACTGAAAATATACAGATGTGGGACTGTGTGCCGAGTACCTGGGTCCCTAGGTGTTGTCTTCTAGTGGGAAGTTACCCAGTTATCAATATCAGAAATCTGCAGTTTCTCTAAGACATGAAGAATTTGTAGAGTTACAAATGAAACAGTTGCTTATTAGTAATCATCCACATTGCTGATTGGATAACTGTGTATGTACCTGAATATTACAGGTGTTAAGGAACAACTATCTGTGGTTTTAATCCAATCAAAGCTGAAGGCCTCATGCACAAGAACGTGTGGATCACAAATAACTGGTCTGTGGTCTGATTTTTGCAGCCCATGTGTGTGGGAGGTCCACTCATGTGCCGATGACAGTAGAATTGGACTGTCTGAACGACAAACTCAGGTAGAAATAGGACCTTCTTCTCTAATTTGTGGCTCCTCCACGGGTCTTTGCATGAGCTGGCCTTTGAAACAATGGGTAGCACATGTACAAAAACATGGACGATCAAGTGCATGAGATCGTAGTGGGTATCCACAAGGACAACTTTTTGATCATTGAGGGTTTGACCACTCGATCCCTCATCACATTTCCCCATTTGGGTTGTTGGTGTCAATAGTGGACTATAATGTAGGCGGTATGGGCAGTAGCCCCGGGGCCCAAGACTTCTAGGGGACCCACCAGATGTTATACTCAGAAGGACCTTCACCCATGAAATTCTTGTACATCTGTTCCTGCTCTTAATATACAGGTACACAAGAGCCATTTCTGGTGGGACCCCAGAGACAATAGACAGATCTAATATCTAGGGCAGCTTTAGAGAAGTTTCAAAGTGCAATTTCAATCTGCAAACCACTGATACATAAATCCAATCCTCATCCATAAAACACCACAACCTTAGATCAGTTTATACCAATATTTCTCTTTAAATCTGTTTATATAAACCATAATGATCTACAACAAGGCACAAGAGTCAGACTTTCTAGTATTGACCTTTCAAAGCCACAGAGATGTTTTCCATGTCAATGGATTAGCTGCCGGTTACATGTCTGCAGCACTAAACAGAAGAATTATGTAGCAGTATGTCATATATAGCATCCCAGAGACAGCCTGTCATAATTGTCCTGATGGACATTATAGGACAATGGACCCATCAGAATTCATTGTTCTAAATGCTAGTGTGATCAGAGCCTTAAACCCTTACATGTGACCAGCTCACAGGAGCGCACCTTAGGCTCTGTTCACACTAGCATTTTCTACTGTAAGTGTTACAGCCATCATCTGTCAAGAAACTTGTAGGGTCCAAGAGACACAATACACAGGTATTTAAAGTGGTTTTCCAGAAAGCAAATTTTAGTCACTAGGGACTCAAAAACGGGCCCCTCCATTCACAAGAACCACAGTGAGCGTTTAGGAACAGTCAAGTGCTATACTTGGACTTCTTCATCTTTACACTATAGTTGGACCAGTATTAACTATAGGAGCTTTAGAGTAATGCAAAGGTAGATTCCTTTTAAAAAAGATGAAGTACCTCAATATTGTCTTTAACAATTACTATCCTAAAATTGTATGGTCACCAACTTTCCAACAAACTTTGCATAACTCATTAGTGCAAGTGACTACAAGAAACTCATTATATATCTTATCAGAGGAAAGTAGTTCTCCACTTACTTTGGCTTACTTATCATCCTCCCTCCTCATCTGCTTTTCTCTTTTATAATTTCTACTGGTTGCTCAATGGAGAGGGGAGGCAGTGAGTCACAGCAGGTAGGTCTATGAAGAGGGGAGGGAGAGCAGTGAGCCACAGTAGCTGGGTCTATGTAGAGGGGAGGGGGAGAAGTGAGTCACAGGAGGCAGGTCTATGGAGATGGGAAGGAGAGCAGTGAGCCACAGTAGCTGGGTCTATGGAGAGGGGAGGGGGAGCAGTGAATCACAGGAGGTAGGTCTATGGAGATGGGAGGGATATCAGTGAGCCACAGTAGCTGGGTCTATGGAGAGGGAAGGGGGAGCAGTGAGTCACAGCAGGTAGGTCTATGGAGAGGGGAGGTAGAGCAGTGAGCCACAGTAGCTGGGTCTATGGAGAGGGGAAGGGGAGCAGTGAGCTACAGCAGGCAGGTCTATGGAGACGGGAAGGGGGGCACTGAGTCACAGCAGGTAGGTCTATGGAAAGGGGAGGTAGAAAAGTGAGTCACAGCAGCTGAGTCTATGGAAAGGGGAGGGGCAGCAGTGAGTGACAGCGGATAGGTCTATGGAGAGGGGACACTTTTTACTCCACTTTTTTTTACGCACACCAGACTAGTGATTTATGCAAAGTTTGTTTGAAGGTGAGGTACACTTTCAAGGTATGACAGAATGGAGATAAATATGTTGTTAGAGTAACCACTACTGAGTCAGTCATTGCTTTATGTTATAGTGTAGTTGTGTGTTTGCCTTGGCACACTCATATTCCTTATAGCAAATCATTTATACCAATGAATTTGTTTGAGGGCGAAATAGTTGCAATAAGGTATTAAAGGCATCACTGAAAATTTGTGTAAAAAGATTATTAAAAAGTAAGCAGCCTCCCATCTTTTGGGCATTTCAGTTCATTTCGTCTAGAATTTCCCACATTTTATAAAATGGAACATAGTTTAGACGTGTGCCTTATTTCTCGGCGGGTTCGGTGAGGCCTCTTTGTGGTCTTTTCTTTAGGTTCTGGGTTGGTTATTATTGGGACACTCTCCACCGCTCTTTTCTTCTGGACTCGGTGAAGGACGATCCGATAAATTCCCGTTATCGAGCTGCGAGAGTCCTTGCCCCGGTTGTTAAGAATATGTTCTTCTGTAATGCCCAAATTTTCTAATGTGTCCTTCACCTCTGTCTCGTCAGCTTTTAGGGGGCTTGTATCTAACAAGTGTTTTGGATCCAGACTGAAAGGTTCTAATGGTTTTGGATACTGTATCCCATGCATCCATTCACTGTTCATGATGTAATCCACGCTGCATCTTTCCGAAGGAATGGGCTGAAGCATCCCTTTAATCAGCCTCTGGCAGGGTTCAGATACATAGGGAGGAATGGTATACGTTCCATCAAGAATGCACTTCTTTAATTTGGCCACTGTGTCCGCCCGGAACGGCATACTGCCCGTCACCATGAAGTATAGGAGTATACCCAGCGCCCAGATATCAACAAAAATGCCAATGTAGTGTTCATCCCGAAAAAGTTCAGGGGCAGCATATGGGGGTGACCCACAAAAGGTGTTTAGAGTCTCATCTTTTTTACTTATCGTGCTAAATCCGAAATCTCCGACCTTCACACATGTGTTACTTGTATAGAAGACGTTTTCCGCTTTCAGGTCTCGGTGTATGATTTGGTTGTCATGCTGAGAATTACAGAAGGTAGGAGAACAGTTAACGAGATGCATAATTAAAGGATTAAGAATCTTACAATTACAATAAAGAACAGAATGTGCCCAACTAAATGTAACACAGGACAAAAGAAAAGATTAGTGAATTTCGATTGAACGGTTATCTGAGACTTCTCTTATGCTGCACCCAGGGGATAGAATCTGCCCCCTGACATCATGAAGCACTTAAAGTCTCCGCTTACTGATACATTAATGACTATATGTAAAATGGCTACTAGATCATGTGCATGTAATGTACTCCAAAGATTGGGTATTTCTGTGATAAAATGATCAGCAGTGTAAATTTATATATAAAAAGCTCTGTGGTATATATATATATATATATATATATATACACAGGGCAGAAACTGGAATCTTTCGTACCTTTAAGAGTCCGTAGTCCCCCATTCTCTATACTTTCTGCAATAGGGACAGCACAGATAAGCTCCAGATTTTCCATCCAGATTTGGTGGGGAAAAATCTACAGATTGTTACAGTACTAGTAGATAAAAGGCACTCTTATCTGGAAATAGTATGTTGTAGAGCAGGAGGAGCTGGTCAGATAGTACATAGTGTCTTATCTGCAGACAGCAGGTTATACAGCACAAAAATATGAACATATCTTACATAGTGTCATATGTACAGGCAGCATGTTATAGAGGAAGAGGAGCTGAGTAGGTTATAAATAGTTTCATATCTGCAGGCGGCATGTTACAGAGCATAGGGAGCTGAGAACATTGTATATAGTGTACTATCTGCAGGCAGCATGTTATAGAGCAGGAGGAGCTGAGCAGATTGTACATAGTGTCTTATCTGTAGGCAGCATGTTATAGAGCAGGAGGAGCTGAGCAGATTGTACATAGTGTCTTATCTGTAGGCAGCATGTTAAAGAGCAGGAGGAGCTGAGCAGATTGCACATAGTCTTCTGCCTACAGGTAACATGTTATAGAGCAGGAGGAGCTGAACAGATTCTACATAGTGTCCTATCTGCAGGCAGAATGTTATAGATTAGGAGGAGCAGAGAAGATTGTACACAGTGTCATATCGACAGGCAGCATGTTATAGAGCAAGAGGAACTGAGCAGATTGCACATAGTCTTCTGCCTACAGGTAACATGTTATGGAGCAGGAGGAGCTGAGCAGATTTTATATAGTGTCCTATCTGCAGGCAGAATGGTATAGATTAAGTGGAGCTGAGCAGATTGTACATAGTGTCCTATCTCCAGGCAGCATGTTATAGTGCAGGAGGAGCTAAACAGATTGTACATTGTGTCCTATCTACATTTCATAGAGCAGGAGGGGTTCAGCAGATTGTACATATTTTCCTATCTACATGCTGCATGTTATAGAAGAGTTGAGAATATTGCTATATAATTTTATGGAAAACAAAAATCAGCAGAAGTGACCACAGCACCCAAAACTTCATCTTAAACAAAGCATTTCCAACCACATATACAATATACAGTTACAGCTTTTCTTTTTGTAAGTGCAAGTGCTCTTCATATGGGTATCCCCATCTGTCAACTGCAAATCCTTGGGATATACTATGAATTCAGGATCAGTGTATTTGGTCCTGTCTAGTTTTGTGTCCTGGGGTGGTCAGGGGTTTACCAGCCATGAGGCGAGTTGAGCCTCTTGCCTCTGGCAGCACCCTCTGCAGCAAGATGGGGGGCAGCATCAGGGGAGCAGTCACCTACTACAAAGCAGAACTCCGCACCAGATGTTGGCATGGGCGTCAGACACTGCATGGAGAACCCATGAAGTACAAAAATAACCTTCTATATTACTACTGGATGGGGTGGAGGGGGCACCATTTTAAAGTTCGCCTCAGGCAGCAGAAATTTCAGGTGTACCCCTGGGTGATGTAGGTCCTCATCTACTCCACTCTTGACATCTTAACATAAAGCATGTTTAGCTTTATCATCATGGGACATTGGCATATTCTCTACTTATCCCAAGCAGATGACTTCAAGGCATATAACCCACACATGAAAGCCAAAAATAACTTAGTACAACGCCTCACCATATGCTTCACAGCAGACACTATCTGAGAGAAGATCACTTTGCTTTCTGATTCAGATAACTTTCCGTCTGTGTTAATTTTGGCAAAAAGCTCTCCGCCTCCAGCGTACTCCATTACAAGGTGCAGCTTAGACAGAGTCTCCACCACCTCGTAAAGTCTGATAATGTTTGGGTGATGCAGCTTCTCCATACTGGAAATTTCTCGCGACAGCAGACGTTGTGTCTTCTGGTCCAGCTTGGTCTTGTCCAATATTTTTATTGCAACTTTTTCTAGAACGAAAAATTAGAATACACGTAAAACCAACTTCCAGTATACAGATGAAAAGAGAATCTAGAAAATAAAAGCTTAGCCTTGCGTTGTAGGGTTCAGAAAACTGAGATCAATGCTGCTGTTTGGCAAGTTTGAGCTTGGGTTGGTGGCTCCTCCAACTCAACTCAGTGTCACGGGTGCTCCTGCGATCCCTGTTCCTGTGTGCCCCCTCTCCAGCCACAGCTGCAGACTCACCTGTCCGGTCTCATGCTCCCCAGTGGACTGCAGTGTGCGCACACTCCGTCTGTCAGAAATTTAAAGGGCCAGCGCACCGCTGATTGGTGCGCTGGCTGAACACGTCCACCTTATAAACTGGCACCTTCCTGCCCCGCCAGATCTTTGTGTGCCTACACCATTAACAAAGCTCCCCTCCAATATTCCTGCATTCCTGTGTGTCCCTGCTCCTGAGTTCCCATGTTCCTTTGTCCCGTGTTCCTGTTCCCGTGCTCTGGTGTGTTCTTGCGTTTTGCATTAGGTCAGAACTTTGCTTGGGACCTAAGTAATACCAAAATTCACTCCTGCCCCATCCTTCCTTTTTGCGTTTTGGATTCACTATGGGATAATTTCTGTTGCGTGTAAAATTTTAGATTTGACTGCTTTTCATCTAATGGTGCCCAGAGACATGATGTAAGTTGTAAGAACCTACCAATTCCTATTTTCCAATTTGGACTGTCTAGCTAAATGTGTCCTGAATTTAACATGACTTCCCCCCAACAGGTTTCTCTGGGTTCCTAAGCCAAGTACTCCCAATATATTGCATCAAGGTACCCCAAAGACCAATGGCGGATACTTATATAGGCAGTATGGGCGGGTGCCCGGTGCCTTCAGCTTCCCAGGGGCCTACACTCGCGAATACCCAGGCCCTATATGAAGATTTATATGAAGGCTTCAGGTTAAAAAAAAAGGTTTACTCACCTCCGGCTTCTTCTCCCGCATCTCTGTCTTCTCTTCTGGGCCCGCATGCATCACTATGACTATGTCTCGGCTTCGAGCCCACATAGTGTTGCGCGCGGGCCGGAAGAGGAGAAGATGGAGCCACGCGGAGGAGAAGCCGGAGGTGAGTATTGACAGGGGCTATGGTGTGTACATTTCATTTATGTGGGGCTGTTTCTGCTTTGGCCATTTCATTAAAGGTGGGCTCTGCTGTGGGCATTTCATTAAAGGGGGCTCTGCAGTGGACATTTCATTTATGTGGGGCTGTTTCTGCTTTGGCCATTTCATTAAAGGGGGGCCATTAAAGGTGGCCTCTGCAGTGGACATTTCATTAAAGGTGGGCTCTTCTGTGGGCATTTCTATAAACGGGGCTCTGCAGTGTGCATTTCTGATAAAGGGGGCTCTGCTGTGGATAATTAATTAAAGGGGGTGCAATATGGACTGCGGTGGTATCATTGGGCAGAGATGATTAGGCCTTGGGGCACATGTTGTTTTGGATGTTGTGAGGGCCATAGTTCTATGGGACACTTAATCCGCCACTGCCAAACACTGTGACCATACTTACACCCATCTCCAAACTTGTTCACAAGAGTGAACAATATAAGAAAAAAAAATCCAAAAACCAAACATTAGGCCTATAAAAGTTCTATTTATTCCCCTGGCTACCAAAGTAACATGTACCATGAGTCATCCACCAATGACAGGAACTTGTATCACTGCCAGGAGTCCATGAAGGATTGTTGTGGGTGAAGGTGGCTGAGGGGATTATTTGGTGATTTCTGAACATTCGCTATATGGTTTCATGTGTTTTTAGCAGCTGGAACACTTCACTCACTCAATATGTGATTATAAAAAACAATGAATTCTTAAAGAGGACCTTCTACCACCTCCACCATCTCCAACTCTTTGCATGCACCCTTCAGTAGGACCACCCGTCTGACAGTAGAGATCCTACTTAGCAAAGTCTCAGGGTAGTTTCTGTATGCCGAGCTATATTCGAGCATCTGAAAGTGGAGAACTGTTTAAATAGTCTTGTCAGTCAAACAGGGCTTATTAAAAGTTGGGGCTAGTGCAGATGGTGAAAGGTCTTCTTTGCAGAAAATAAACTACTCCATCAGCTTCATCCTTTCAGACATTGGTTACGGTTCTATCTGTTAAACTCCCACTTAACATAAAGGTATGTCCTGCATGAATGATATATGTAATGTCATCATTGAACAAGGAGCAGTGTAGACCATAGGAGGATAAGACCACAGAATATGTTCTGGGGGTGCTACCACGGGAACCCTCTGTGTTAACGAAACCAGGGGACAGTAAGTGTCCTGAAGTTTCTCTTTGTGCAATAGAGCTCAACTCACTCAAGTCCATTATTGAGGGTACCAAATGTCAATAAGAGTCTTTTGTGGCACAATCCCTTTAATTAGCTCAGTTATTGCTATTTTTTTTTTACCAATGTCTCTTGTGCAATTTTCTAAAATCCCAGGTAACTTTTTTTATCCAATGCTAGAAATTTGAGCCCTGCCTTGAAGCTCCTGTGCTGCAGGACAATACCTGTAATAATGACCCAAACTATTACAAGTAGTCTCCTCATATAAGACAGGGGAAATTTTGGAGTCTCCTCAAACCCTCAACTTTATCCCCAAAGTTACTACCCTATAAAATACATGAATGGCAAACTAGAGGCACATGTGTATATGATAGAAGTTATAATCTTATAGCAAATATTACCTTTGGTAAGTACATGAATTCCAAGTTTCACTTGTGAGAAATTTCCACTTCCAATCTCTCCGCGTAACCTATAAAGCCCAATCCGTTTACCCAGTGCCATCTCCTTGACCGTCTTCTCATCATGTGACATGTCATGGTTGAGCTTCTCGAAGGGGGTTAGTTTGCGCTGCTTCCCTTCTCCATCTGGTTCATAGCACTCTGACCGGGCGTAATCTTCCAGACTCTCCTGCCGGTTCCAGCGGGAGTACCGCTGGTTCCCTGGACCCCCTCCATTCATGTACATTGCTGTCATGGTCAACATTTGGGCGCCTTTAGCTAGTAGTCTTATTATTCAACGGTAGAATATAATAGTCAGAGACCTCCAGTCGAAGCCAGATGGTCAAAACAGTTCCCAAAAATCCAACAAGGGTCAATAAGGAAGCACCTTCTCAGAAATGACTTCAAGTGTCTTGGATGAAATGTTCTTATTTTCGAGAACTGTTTCTTTATGTAGGAGACACTACACCTCTCCTTGTCATTGCGTCAGATGAAGATATTTCCGATTTCGTCTTCTGTTTCATGCTTTGGTTTGATGCAAGGACCGCCGTATCCTATCTCCTGGGCTCTGAAGTGTCTACTTTTCAGTTACAGCTTCCAGCCTTAGGGACGGATTGTGCAGATCTGCAGATGCCGGGTTGTGCGCCAGAGTAATAAGTCACTTTCTGAGTCACATGACATGACAGAGCAGGATTAAGTAGCTGCAATGTCACTTTAGCCTCATTAGTACAGACAAGTCTGCATTAGTCCCTTGAGCCTTCTCAAAAAGTTCGCCAGACGTCTGGTCCCACTAAGGAGAGAGATGGGGAGAATGTCATTAACACTTAAGGAAACCACTTTCTTCAAACGTAGGGGCGGGATTGCATTGAGGACGATTGATGTACCTGTCAAGAGTATGTACGCAAGAAATGTAAACCGCCTCTGTGCCAAGAAGTAAATGTGCAATTCCAGGTTTAGTAACAATCTACAATTACATTGTTTACGCAACCGTATCAGGACTCCATACAAACTCCCAGCCGGACCAAGATCTCATAGTAGGATTCAGATTTTCATACAAAGCTCTGGCCCACATTTATTAATAGTGAGGCAAACTCCACAGAGCAGGGTCAGCTCCAGGTTTCAGTAGGCCCCTGGGCGACAGAGCCTCAGTGGGCCCCTTTGCAGTGAACTCACATGATGGCATCAAAAATTCAGAAATTGAAACAGTCTCTTGTTCCCTAAAATATACCCTACTTCATCATCCAAAACAGCCCCCTCATGTTTTTTTTTATATAAAGCCCCCCTCACCCCCTGGGTTCCTTATGTACAGCCTTATGCGGGCCCCCCAGCAGCCCTGGACCCCAGCACTTGCCCCAGTATGCCCAGTGCTGGCACCGGCCCTGACACAAATTGCACCCAATTCTTGAAGCACTCAGTTTTACCAGTGTGCGCCACAATTATGTCAGATTTACAACATAAATGTGGCGGTTGGTGTGAATACGCCCGTTAGGTGTACAGTAGTGTGCTGCATAGTGCATCTGCGACACAATACTACTGGAAACACTTAATAAATACATGTGCAACCAGATTGTATGGCGT
Organism: Engystomops pustulosus; assembly: GCA_019512145.1. Lineage (NCBI taxonomy): Eukaryota > Metazoa > Chordata > Amphibia > Anura > Leptodactylidae > Engystomops > Engystomops pustulosus. The sequence continues at coordinate 299,018,883 of CM033641.1, read as the reverse complement.
AGATTGTTTAATAATGGCGGCCTAAATGTATTTATACATTATTTTTGTCCCCCTAAGATTTCATGGTCACTCATACCACTTTGATCCAGTTTAAAAAGGGGAGCACAGGGGCGTGCCATGGGTCAATCGCATATGCATTTCTATGGAAATGGATTAGACGGTAAACCAGCACCCGGTGTCTTCCATCTAGACAATACAAGACGTAAGGTGCTGGTTACCGATTGCATGCGTTTCCTTAGAAATCAGGACTTGTATGCCAGTTTTCTGGTGTAGTAGTCCTGAAATAATCACAATTCCTTGCTAACCAAGGAACAGGAAGAAAGAAGGTTTAGACATTTACATAGGAAACAGTTCTTCTCAGTTAGAGTAGTTAAAGGAAATCTACCTAAAAAATCTATTACATTAAACCAGGGACATCTACTCATAGATCCAGGCACCGTGACTGTTGTAATCTTCTTATATTTGTTATTTATAGCCTCCTTCCTGCTAAAATTGACTTTTAAAATTATGCTTGAACAGTGAGCACTTTCTATGCCGAGGGCGCAGGGAAGGGGGGGAACTGTGTAACAGTCTGTAAAGCCAGATCACAGAGGGCGTATGGTGCCCCTAAGTCTCAAACAGATGTTACTAAAAATGTACCTGATTTTTATGTACGTAACAGATGCTACTAAAAATGTACGTAATGTGAAGTTAATTTCCCATAAATGTAGCGATCGCTGTTCTTGGATACGACCACCCCCCACTCTGGCAGTGGTGGTCACACATGCGCTCATTAGCCCTGCCTCACCACCTGGATTGAGAGTCCATTTCCCCAGGGGGAAAGGGGGGGGCATGCAGTCACTCCCGGACATTTCATATGCAAAAACAATTAACTTCTTGTGCAATCACTCCAGCAACGGTGGTCGTATCCAAGGACAACAATCTGGTTTCTAAGGGACAACATGGCTAAATTTATGCAAAATTATTGTCACTTTTTATTTATAACATCCAAATTGAAGAAATCTATGTATATTTGGCGAGGAATTCAATTAAATATAAATGCCAGGTAAGAACTACAGCTTTTTCCTGCAGGTTGGTGATATTCTATTCTTCAGAATCTCAGCACTGGGAGAGGTCATTTATACTATGGAAAAATACAAAAACTAAACCACCTTTGACTTTATTATATTATATCTCATATATATGGAGAGGTATAAGCCTAAGGCGCATGGAGGATTACTTAAATTTTTCAGTATACTTTGACTTTTATAGTTTTACATTTGAATGTTCTTAGTTGTTGAATCTATCAATCTGCTATAAACCAAAGTACAAAATGATCAAATGGGTAAAAATTTAGCCTTAGTGCTGAATATCAAGAGGACCTTGTATGTGTGGATGATGTGAACAGCTGGATATGTGTTACACAGGGACCCGGAGCGCTTATTAATTAGCCGAGCCTTCTGCTCCCATTCTCAGGCTCTTTGTGGTGGTTACCATAGAGAAGAACGGTGAACCCTATTATGTGCTATGCTTTTCCTCAATAAACCGTAACTATCATAGTGATATTCTCCACGTCTACAGAGACCTCTCATGTGTCCCATTATCTCCAGGAGGTGGACTGTCCTGGTTCCTGGACTAGGAAATGGAAATGTGGTCGTATCAAACATCACTTAGTCTGGACTGCAACACAAGCTCTTCCTAGCCCAAGTTCATAGCCCTAGTATTAGTGGAAGTTCTCATCTTCAGGCTCCCCTTTCAGCTTTGTATATTCTCATATTTTAGGAAGATAATATGGGAGGAGGCTCAAAATTAAGAGGCTACCATCAACCCTCTCTAGATATATCAAAGTTAATACGTGATGAACAAGTAATTGCCTATGTCTGACCCAGGGCCGGGTTTAGACAAAGTGCGGCCCTGGGCAAAACTTAATGTGTGGCCCCAAAATAAAACTATTTTATGAACAATCACATTCAGTAAGAGGCTCCTTTAGCCCTGCACAATCATAACACTTTGTAGCTATACACAGTAGTAGGTAAGTATCTGTAATATGGGACTGTAGGGGAATTTTATAGTAGATGGACAGATGATAGGGAGATGGATGATAGGAGATAAATATGAAAGATGATGTAGATTTATAGATAGATAATAGATTTATAGATACAGTAATATAAAGTAGATTATTTATAGATAGATATGAGATAGATATAGATTAAGATAGATAGATAGATAGATATGAGATAGATAGATAGATAGATAGATAGATAGAAGATTTATAGATAAATAGACAAAAGCTAAAATGCAAAAAACGCAGGCAGCACTGGTGTCAATCACCTTTACTAAGCACTTAACAAGAGAACCCCACCTGGTTTATATAGCTAGTAAAGCATTCAAAAAATGTTTAAAAGTGGGCGTATACTAAAGTGCAAAGCGCGAAATTTGCATATAGTTTGTATGAATAAACATATACATTAAAAAGTGACATTTCATATAAAGTCTATGATACAATTTATGTGCAATTCATAATTAAAAAAACAACAACCTAATATAAAGAGATATAAACCATATGTATGGTAATTACAGTACATATTCACATTATCTCAGTGATATGTAAAAACCATAGATATGGTTTATATATCTTTAAATGTTACAACAAACTATTGTACAAGGGAACATGTTAAACATGATCACATATGCTCGCAAAGCATCAAGTACAGTGGCCCATAGATGTCTATTGTTAGGGGAAGGGATGAAGCTAAATGATAGTGATTGCTGGAGTCCATAGTGGGATTCTATCTCACCCAAGTGCTTTATTCACATCAGTACTGTTCTATAATGTTTTACATGTTGCTGCTTATGAGTGCATCGCTGGTTTGTGGGGATGGCTAAGGTTTCTGTCTTCTCCATGTGCTGTCTATGGGGCTTTATAGCAGCTACCCTCACATTGAAAAATTGAAAGTCTGCATAAGGTTAAAATCGAGAATACAAAGTTACTGGACATTTAGTGAGGAAAGCTCCCAGACATTTCATTATAGAGGGGAGGCTGCTGGACATTTCATTAGTGAGGGGAGACTGCTGGACATTGTATTGGTGAGGGGAGGCTGCTGGATATTTCATTAGTGAGGGGAGGCTGCTGGATATTTAGTGAGGAAAAGCTCCTGCACATTTCATTACTGAGGGGTGGTCTGCGTGAGTCTGTGTAGCATTTTGTGTACATGTAATGTGTGGATGGGGATGGTAGTGATCCTTTAGGTAAATAGAGCCCTGATCCAAAGTTTGTTCTGGGGTCCACTGGTGTTATTTTACGACACTGCTTTTTACATTCATACCTGCACAGACTATTAAAGGGGTTGTCCGAGACATATGAAAAACAGCTATATGGTCGCTGAAGCTGCGTTTAGACCAGCTGCTGGCCCGGGTGGCCCACTCTGTGAGAGACCACGGCGTGGGATACGTGGAGGGACTGAGGAAGTGAGTACAAGTTTATTTTTTTAAGCAGCCCCTCCCCTCTTCCCCCCATGAAGTCATGAATAAGGATATATCAGTTATCCGAAACACGCAGGTGTCTACCATGACTCTGCCTGTTACCCAGGTCCATCTTTTATGAAGTGTATGCATCTTTGAAGACATCAATAAAGAAAATTTGTATTTTTTAATTTGGTGTGGAGTCTGCTCTAGAGCCAGATGTTTGTATTTGTATGTTATACTCCACTGCATCTGGTGAAATCCGTGCTTGATCATCCCACCCTACAATTTAACTGCATCCCAGGTGAGCTGACAATGCCTTTTGTTTCTTGGACTTATTATGCACTGCTCCAGAGAATTATGTAATCACTGGGGGTCATTTACTAAGGGCCCGATTTGCGTTTTCCCGATGTGTTACCCGAATATTTACGATTTGCGCCGATTGTACCTGAATTGCCCCAGGATTTTGGCGCACGCGATCGGATTGTGGCGCATCGGCGCTGGCAAGCACGCGATGGAAATCGTGGGGCGTGGCCGAACGAAAATCCGATGGATTCGGAAAAACCGCCGCATTTAAAAACCGAAAATGTGTCGCTTGGGAAGCGCTTACCTTCACCTGGTCCAGCTCGGTGTATTCCGGCGCGTTCAGATGATTTTCAGCGCAGCAGCGCCACCTGGTGGACGGCGGAGGAACTACCTTCATAAATCCCGTCCGGACCCGAATCCTGTTCAGAGAACGCGCCGCTGGATCACGAATGGGCTGGGTAAGTAAATCTGCCCCACTGTGTTGTCCCTGACAGGCAGAATGAATCAATTGCTCCACCATCCAACAGTTGCTGTGTATGAGTCATCCAGCTCAGTTTGATTAGTTCTGTCTGGACAGTTCAGGAAGCTCTGTGTAATGTGTTCAGAATGGCAGCCAGTCTGCACTCAGCTTTCCCAAGATACAAAATTTTATAACTGTTTTCTGAGCAAAACCATTTGGATCAGGTATGTGTCTTCATAAAATAGCGCAGCATCCTCCCCATACACATTCATACTTCATAAATTCATGTTCTGTTGCATTGAACTCTGTGTTGGTTTGAGCTGGTAAACAAAGTGTTACAGAAACTCAGTGTGAAACTACAGAGACTGCAGCGCCGCGGGAGCATGTTATGTAACAGCCAGAATGGGAGAAAACACACAATGTGACAGCTACAATGGGTTTGTCCTCTTATGGAAGTGAAGCACAGAAAGAAAAATCTACCCAACAATCCGTCATTTTATGTCCTGACATAATTTCTTTTAAAGACTGTGCAATAAAATGCTGCAGATGTGCAGGAGCTTTGGTGCTTTTGGCATTTGAAGATTCACAAAGAGAAAATCTCTATGATCATTCTGTGCCCTATGAAGCTCCAGGAAACACAGACACATTTTTTCCATAGTGTCTTAAAGTGGTTTAAAGGGATTTTCTAGGAATTCTGGAATACTCAGTGGGGACCGTTGCAGGAGCTGAAAAAAGAAAAACACAACCTGGTTCTGTTGTCACTTCTGCATACGGGGGGTGTATTTCTGTTTATTGGCCTTGTGCCCAGCGGGAAGTGCAAGACAAGGTTGGCGGGTGGGGACAGGGGAGGGTTCATGCAAACAGCCTTGGCCTCCTTGGATCTGGGAAAAACAAAGAAAGTTCCAACTCCTCATTGGGTGTAGTGGGTCCCAAGACCACATGAAGTCTGGAAGTACCAGACCAGGAACTGGGTGCTGGAGCAGGTCAAGTACACCTTCTTTTTTCGCACTTTGCCCCTTCCCCAAAAGGTTTTTCAGAATTTCTGGAAAAAAATCCTTAACGTCTATGTTTCCAATCATATCACAGTGTCACGAATAATGCCCTCTGTCTATGGTGATGGTAGAACCTGTCTATAGTGATGGTAGAACCACCTCTCCTCTAGGTGTAGAGGATGCCTTATTTTCTAGATCTTTGTATAGAGAGATCATTACAAAGATCTCTGTGCTGTGCTTTCATGTATATGAACATAAGAATTTTCCTTGTAGTCACTGTAGCTACAGGGCAAACATAAATTCCAGACTTGTAGGGGCTATAACATTCATACAGCCCATGGCCCATGGCTCGCCTCTGTGTAGTAGTGCTATATGGTACTCTTACACATTATGGGGGTCATTTATCTTATTTCCCTCTTCTATGCGTTCTTTTGGCACCTGTTGTGAGTCTATTTTTTTGCACCTTATTTGTCGTTTTGGCTGTTTGTCAAATGCAGGGTTTTTTTGCACCTTATTAGGCGCACATTTTAGAAAAGGTCCAAATCATATCATTGCTTTTCCTAAGCATGGTCAGGACTGTGCGTGTTATTGCGTAATTATTTGGGCCCATTTAGGGGCAATAGTATAATGAATCAGATGCAAACATCTGTAAAGAGGCGCAACGTAATGACAAATAGTGCACAACAACACACGGCGAATTGAGGCGTAACATTCCTGAATGAGGCGCAAAACAGCCATCACGTTGCAAAAAGGCACAAACAGAAGACACCAACAGAATAAAAAGTTAAATGACCCTCTAAGAGTTACCACCTGATAAAAGAGAGCACTAGAGAGTGCTTGGTCCCATATGCCCATTCTGTAGTCAGTGCCCTCTATAAGTAACATTACACAATATTATTTTAAAGACTATTTGAAAAAAAAGTTCATCTATGAAATGGCGTCCTAAGAATCTGATGATTACGATAAGACAAGTGGTTAGTGCTGAGCATCAAGTCTCGTGGGCCAGACAGGATTAGACCTAACACTGCTAATGACACAGGTGAGAAACCTACAAGCTTATGCAAATCCCCGCTATGAACCAGGCTGACATTATGAACTGCTGCCAAAAAAAAGCCGGCACACTTTGTTCTAGATTATAGGACACAGATGAACGCTGACTACATAGAGCCGGGCGCGCTGCATCAGCCACAGGGAGAATGGTGCCCAGCACTGGGAATCACTTTCTGGATAGGAAGTAGAGAAGAATTGTTTTCATCTTGACCGTAGATAAATTTGTATGAAATTTAAGTCATTTGTAGAAAGTTTATTATAAAGCATAGAATATACAGGCCTAATAGACGCAACAAGCAGAGCACCAGGCCTGGCATACGAGTGCTACAAGACCCAACACAATGGGGGTCATTTACTAAGGGCCCTATTCGCGTTTTCCCAACGTGTTACCCGAATATTTCCGATTTGCACAGATTGTACCTGAATTGCCCCGGGATTTTGGGGCATCGGCACCGGCATGCACGCAACGGAAATCGGGGGGTGTGGCCGAACGAAAACCCGACGGATTCGGAAAAACCTCCGCATTTAAAAAAGGAAATTGTGTTGCGGAGCTTGCACTCACCTTCATCCAGGATAGGATCGTGAACTTCGGTGCATTTCAGGGAACTTCAGCGCAGCACCTGGTGGACGTCGGAGGAACTGCCTTGATGAATCCCGGCCTGGACCTGAATCCACCGCAGAGAACGCGCCGCTGGATCGCGAACGGACCGGGTAAGTAAATCTGCCACAATATGGCAGTGGCATAACTAGAATCGGGCCCTGTGTATTGTATACAATATATTACCCTGTTTCCCCTAAAATAAGACATCCCCAAAAATAAGACCTAGTACAATTTTGTTCAGGCTTATATGGACATATGCTGAGTCTCCATGATAACAGACTACAATAATACCTTTGAGTAGTCTGATCCTTGATTGCTAATAAGTATATGTAACGTTACTAAAAAGCAGAGGAGAATGACTGCAGGCTCAGACAACGCCAGGTTTATTTGTAGTCTGTTACCAGGGAGACAAATATTTCTCTACTGGAGCTGTAGACACAAAACATCAGGAAATTTTTAAAGGCTGCTGTAAAATGGTTTCTTTTTTCCACTTAATATGACATAAATTTCTATGTACATACACACAGAAAAAACTGCCTGTCATAGGTTAGGACTGCCCATTGGACTCCTATTAACAAAATGAGATGGGACTGATCTGCCTTTAAGTCACTTAAAGGAAATCTATCATCAAAATCCATCATGATAAACCAGAGACACTTACCCCTAAATCCAGGCACCGTGACTCTGGTAATCTTCTTATATTTGTTATACATGGCCTCCATCCTTCTAAAGTCACCTTTTGCAATTATGCTAATGAGTCCGAAGGGCTCTGGGAAGTGTTAGCAAGCGCCCCTGCATACTTTAGCTTTACAAGCTGTCACACTGTGCAGGACTACTTCCCAGTTACACATTATGAGATTACAGCAGGTAGAGGGAAGGGAGAAGTGATGAAGAAATAGGGGAGTGGTGAAGCTACAACACAGAGGGGCTCTGTTAACGCCCAACCAGAGGCTTTTTAGCTCATTAGCATAATTGTACAAGTTGATTTTTTGAATGAAGAAGGCCATGGATAACAAACATAAGAAGATTACCACAGTCACTGTGCCTGGATCTATGAGTAAGTGTCCCTGGTTTATCATGATGGATTTTGAGTGGTCAAGATTTTGAGGTTTAGCTGTTGCCAAAATTGTACACTAGAGGACAAATAGAGGAGATGATAGAAGGAAGGGCTGTGATACATTTTATAGATTCATGTGTGCATTTTCTCTATTAGTAGTTCGTTTATACTGATTCAGTCTATTTTGTGCACAATTTTTCACGCTACCTTGCAGGGGTCATATTGATTTGTTTCTATATCGGTCAGTGACAGTGCCCCTAGTGGCAGAGTTTATGTCTACAGGATCATGTTTATATCATTCAGCTCTTCACCTCCCACTCATTTCCTGCAACTAAAATATAAAGAAAAAAAAAAAAATTATGTAGCTCATAAAACCATAAAAAGTCATGTTGAGCAAGCAGCTGAGAGCAGACATGAAGATTTTTTCCGTTACGTTATAAAATAAATCGGCATATAGGAATTGTATATTTTTCCCTGCTAAAAATTTGCAAACAAAGAAGTTTTTGTGAAGCTTTACGGCTGCAGTACTGAGAGCGGTACAGATCACATTGGGACTGCGGTCAGAGACTCTGATGTGACCGGGACCTGGAGAACATCTTGCTGGTTATTTGCAGAAAAATTTCCCTATTTATAAAAATAATCTCTCAGGTAACCATTGCGGGAATGGACTCTGCACATATTAACTGGTTCTAATGGTAAAAGCTAGCTGGATGGGTGGGATGGAGTAGTAGCCCTAGAACAACAGAGGTATAAAAGACTCCCTCCTGCCCTTTAAGAAGAGGACAATTATAAAAGAGCCCTGATACTTGGGGGTCCTGCACCCAATTCTGCTTTCTTTAAACTGTTTTGAAAGTATTAGGCATTGCTCTTAGAGATACGTGTAACTGTACCTTAGTGGAAGATTTTAGTAGCAGCAGGATTGTGAAAAATGCATTTATATCCCAGGTTGGTAGGTACTCGAAGTGTACTGTGGGGACATGTCCGTGCTCTTACCCTTCTGCATTGAACTGCTCCCCTTGGAGAGTAGTATCCAACTGTAGCTAAAGCTTTTACTAAGAGCAGAGAGTGGAGAAACGGTAGAGTAACTCAATGGAGAGAGCTCAGAACACAGAGTACTTCAATACTGGAGTATTTTTCATCCGTGCTGCTACTATAAACTTATATAAATGTAAACAGGTTTCCATGATGATAGATGTCATTTAAGGATACATTCACACTAACGTATGGAGGACGTATATACGGCCAACGTATATACGGCCGATTTACGTCCCCCATAGACGGCAATGGGCGCACAGCGCCCTACGGGAGCGGTACGGTGCAGGACACGTGTGGCACTGTACCACTCCGTACCCGGGAAAAAGATAGGACCTGTCCATTTATCCCTATGTGGAGGCGCAGGGGTGAGCTACGCTCACCTCCTCCTCCTCTCCCTGTGCACTGCCGTTGCCCGCCCGTACCGTACCGTAGCGGGCAACGGCAGTGCACAGGGGCAGTGTGAATATAGCCTAAGATTCAGGATGTTCATGTTATACCATCACTCCTGGAATGGGGCTCCATGTACTCACAGGATAAACTTATTCTGGAAGCCCAACCTTCTTTATCCTACAGGAATAGACCCCACCAGCCTCCGAATTAGACTGTCTGCGGCTGCATTTCTGTGTGACAGTTTGAGCGCCCCAGAGGATCCTCTGATTCTCTGGTGGGCCAGTCCGACACTGCCTTTAATGGCATTACTAGGATTTGTTAGATTGTGGGTTAAAACATTACAAGGTCCTTCTTGACATTAGAAATGGATGTCCTACAAAGAATTCAGTTTTAAATGATAGAACATGGTCCCAAGAGGAAAACCTCAAAACGCAGCAATGGTTCTACATGACTTAATAGAACATTTAAAGGAAATCTACCATCAAAATCCGTCACAATCAACCAGGGACACTTACTCATAGATCCAGGCACCGTGACTGTGGTACTCTTCTTATAATTGTTATCCATTGCCTCCTTACTTCTAAAATCTACTCGTAAAATTATGCTAATGAGCTTGAAGGGCTCATTACCAGAGCCCCTCTGTGCTGTAAGAAGATTACCACAGTCACAGTGTTTGGATCAATGAGAAAGTGTCCCTGGTTTATCTTGCTTGAATTTTGATGGGAGATTTTCTTTAATACAAGATTGTGCTGTGCCCAGGTGACATCCTTACACTTGGGGCTGTGCACTCCTTAGAGAATAATATTAGAATATCAGATGGGTTATACAAAGATAATAGCGAAAGAAGACCTGTGGCCCCTATGACAAGACTTGGCAGACATAGGGTTAATGTCATCCATTGAAGACTTCAAAAGGCAATTAGACTTCAAAGAGGAGAGATGGAAAAGCTTCTCTGATATATCTGATGATAATGACATGTACAATGTATTCAGGACTGGCTCCTATTGTCCCTGATGTGGGACTTTGAACTTAGCAGACAGGACAAAAGCAGCCGATCTCTTGCCATATATTAAGGTGGCCTTATGCAATAGTGTCCATAGTGTCCCCT